>JAXGGA010023307.1:0-13662 GCA_038373865.1 Uloborus plumipes | reverse complement strand
ACACACACACACACACACACACACACACACACACACACACACACACACACACACACACACACACACACCTATCACAACGCAATTCATCGTTGCGATAAACATAATTTGAATTCAAGATGTCAAATCATTTATTTTTTTCTTTCCTAAGTTAAGAGAATTTTTTAACGTAGAGAGCTAAGCTTTCTGCGGACCGGTCAGATTTTTCTGCGAACAGGTACTGGTCCAGCGGACCACTGTGACAGGATCGTTGGTTTATGGTATTAAAAAAAAAACTGTCCTCAAATGTCTACATGTGCTTCTGTTGGGGGCACATGTAGACATTTGTGGACATTTGATGGAAAAAGATTTAAAAAAAATATACAAAAAAATAGGGCAATCATCATATATCAGAGAAAAACTCTTTAGTATGAAACCAGTGGCGTACAAAGCGCCTCCGCAGCCCCTGCGGCGCTGAGAGGGGGGGAGGCGCAAGAGGTTTGAGGGTTCACGATGAAGAAAAATTGCACTATGAGTTGCACGGGGAAAATATTTTTTATGTTTTAACAGGGCAGTGGGGGGCTCACTTACAAATCTTGCGGGGGAGCGCACCTAAGTCTATGCAAGCTACTGTAAGAAACATACGCATATATATACCAATTACCTTAAAGGATTTGTAAACTGTAGAGCGGCAATTTAAATTAGAATTCTCTATTAATAAGAAAATATTTTTTCTCAAATATATAACAACCCTGATTACA
Source organism: Uloborus plumipes (assembly GCA_038373865.1). Taxonomy (NCBI): domain Eukaryota; kingdom Metazoa; phylum Arthropoda; class Arachnida; order Araneae; family Uloboridae; genus Uloborus; species Uloborus plumipes. The sequence continues at coordinate 12,925 of JAXGGA010023307.1, read as the reverse complement.
GGTAAATTTCAAATTTTCATAGCATATTTGATCGCAGGTTCCCTGGGTGGACAAGAAAAAAACTTAATCCAGCCAGGAATTTTAATGAAATAAATAAGTAAATAAAAAAAGATTGCAATATCGGTTTTGTCACATGATCCCTTCATCTCCCAAGCCCTTCAATTGTAATAGGTGTGAGCTTGTATAGGATTGTGCGTGTGTATGTGTAACTAACCAACTAATAGCGCACTTTTCTCAAAATGTCGGCACACTTTAGGATTTTACATCTCGTTAACGGGGTATGAGGGCAAATAATCTTTGCATTAAAAAAATGTCTGAATATGCTCTTTCGACAGGGGCGGATACAAGGGAGGGGCGATGGGGGGCGATCACTCCTACCTTGAGGGACTTTTGACCGGTGATTTTTCGATACTGAAGTTCCGAAAATGCAAATTTGTATGAGTTTTAATGAATTTGGGGAAGGAGTTTTGAGGCTCTCCCCAAGAAATATTTCGGAAGTGAAGTTCGAAACTTTTGCCATCAAAATGTATTGATTAGTATGCATAGTAAAAATTAACAAAGATCAATCGCCCCTCCCTTGAAAACTTTCTGGATCCGCCCTTGTCTTTCGATTTCTATAAATGTATTTATTTTTTGAAAATTCAATATGCTCTTTTTACTACTATCTATTTATTATTTTTTTTTTTTTCATTATTATACTACTCGTGCGATTCCCTGGTTAGTATCGTTCGGTTCGGCGAGTACAGGCCCAGAAAATCTTCTATCGCCTCAAATTTGGTGGGAATCATTCATCCACCCAGGGCCAGATCTTGGAGTTTTCTTTGAGAGTGAGTGAGGCATGGCCAGGAGCGCCCCACGGGAGGTCACGGGAGGTCGCCGGACCTCCCAATAATTTCCGTATTCGGCACATTTTGCTTACGATTCAGCAATTTGAAGACAATATTGATGCAACATCAAGATTATTTGTTCTTTTTAGTTTTTAGAATTGTTTTAAAAGATGCCTAATGTTTTTTCTCACTAAATGTTATGCATGTACGACATGTGTTATGCTTGTATTTTATCATTTGGTAAAATTGGAACTTCATTCAGCGAATTGATAAATTTCCCGCTCCCAATAATTTTAGTTCGTTGCGCCCCTGGGCATGGCAAAGAACAAACATTGCTGTACTTTACACGGAATCTCGATTTTTGAAGTCATAAATGCTTCATCGAATCTTTTGTGAATAAGATAATTTTTAAAACACCACTATCGGTGTTGGATTTATAGATAAGTTAAGCATGTTAATAGCTCTTTGCCCCAAACCCTGAAAAAACGCGTGACTCATTCCTAAAAAAATGATAAGTACTTTTCAAAATATCAGTTTTAAATATTTGAAAACCTTGAAAAGGAGGAGAAGACCATAATGTGGTAAAATTTTTACCGATTAATAGGTATAAATGTTACATAAAATAATCTGAAAAGAAACTTAGAATATTATTGACATGTACTTTTCATCAGCTAGGATTTTTTTAGGACTTCTTTTAATGTGAAAATCTTCCCATGCTGATCCAATATTAATTTTATATATCAATGTTACTAGTGACAAAGTAATTTTTCTTCACAAGTAATTATTTTAAGACTTTTGGTCATCTTAGCCAAATTTATCTTTAACCTGGACGTATAGTAAACCGGTGAAGACACTGGGATTTTGTTTTAAAACCGGGACGTCTGGCAAGAATATTTATTATGATATTTAAAACGAATAAAAATATATGAAATAGGTGAACTGAAATATGAGTAACATTACATTTTTAGAAACATAGAGTGCAAAAAACGCTAATTTTCCCAGAAACGAATTAAGCTTTTTTAAAATAAAGTTTACCAACAATTCTGTACCTCAGAACCAGACTAACATAAGTCCATTTTCGTCATTTTTCGGTAGAGGGGAAAAACGATTGTCGAATACATCGTTTTTCCCCTGTACTGAAAAATGACGAAAATGGACTTACGTTACTCTGGTTCTGAGGTACAGAATTTAGTCTTCGCTTGTTCAAATACATCCGCAAAGAACGCTCAACATAAACTAGTTTCTCTACTTCCTCTCCAGGTAGTTAAAAATATAAACTTTTTGCCGTAGAGATAAGTTGTCGTAAACCCTAGTAGGCACTTTATAGCAATATCTGCTCTTTCTTTGTGTTCTTTTTTAGGTCTAAACCAGAAGTTAATTAATAAAGTTTTTTGTTAATAATTGTTTCAGTGCTGGACCATCACAGTAAACAATTTTCTAAAATTAAATGTGGGAGTTTTCAATTTTTAACAGTTTATTTATTTATTTATTTTGAAAAAGCACTGTCGAGACCTCACGCATAGGCGAATTCGAGGGAAGTTACAAAATAAATAAATAAATAAATAAACAGTATTTCGGTGTAACGGAGCGTGGTGTTGTTTTTGATCGGCCCCGCTTAATCGGGTAACTGATAAACGAATACCCCGCTTATACGAATAAAATATCCTGAAACCGAATATTTCCCCATGCCATAGACGCAATGTTAAAGATCCCTGCTTAAACAAATACCCCGCTTAATGGAATAATATTTCTTAGATCCGACAATATTCGTTTAAGCGGGACCGACAGTAATTTATAATAAGTTTGTGCCGCTTTGCCTCCCCCCCCCCCCCCCCCCACCTTCTTTCCCGGAGAACTTCGAAATGAATATCCTGGAACGTTAAAATGACATTGTATGTATTTGGAACATCAAATAGGAGTTAGATCGTTCTGAAGATCGTTGACTATTAATTTCAAAATTCGTAGTTGCTCATTGGAAGTAAATACTGACTTTTTTTATGAGTCTAATAGCTTTACCATTATCGCAGCCCCTAAACAGTGACAGATTTACCATGTCACAATTGCTAGGGGCTTCACAGCACAGCGGCCCCAAAGGGGATTCAAAAAGGCATTAGAAAAATATTTTTCGTAATTCTGTTCATCTCTAAAGTGTCCCCAAAAAATGTTTAGAAAAACAGGGATTTCACACCAGCAGTGACGGATTTACCATGTCACGAATGTCACAATTGCGACGGGCTAGACAAAAGGGGCGGGGGTCCCCAAAAATTCATTACGGGGGGACCTTGGGAGAGAATCTACCATTGTCAATAATGAAATGTGTAAAACAACGTATTAATGCACAAATAAGTAGGAAAGTAGCATCAGGAGTGCCCCGATGGGAAGTCACGGGAGGTCACTGTGACCTCTCAAAATTTTCCCTATTCTGCAAATTTTACTGACGATTCGGCAATTTGAAGAAAAAAATGCAACATTGAGATAATTTATTCTTTTTAATTTTTAAAATTGTGTTGTTTTTTCTCGAGTTTTTTTTAAAGAGGCCTAATGTTTTTTCTCACTAAATGTTAACTATGTACGAAATGTGTGCATGCTTGCACTTTATCATTCGGTAAAATTGGCACTTCATTCGGCAAATTGATAATTTTCCCCCTACCAAAACCTTTACCGCTGAGTAGCATACACGTGTTTCAAAGTTACAAGGAACGAGGAACTCTTATTTGAATGCAAAAGAAGTGGACTTCCGGATGAAATCCTTATACACAAACTTCCGTTCAAATGAAATTTATACTGCTTGTCTACATAATATTTAAAACTGAGACACATTATTTTGCTTCCATTAGCTACAAACAGATCAACGATTTGGATGAACTGATCATGATCAGCCGTTGGGTCATGCTCCGGATACAAAGAGCTACAAATAAGCACAATTGAATCGTAATCGTTCTGCTAAACTACCAGTTGTATTGTAGTCTTAATCATTGTTACAAAGTGCTTTCGATGCAGAATAGTTTTGAACTTCCGATGTTTTAAAATATACAATAGCTGAACTTCTCAGAAAACAATACTTGAAACTAGTCATTTCTTGTAAGAATGAAAAATCATGCATTTGAAACGTGAAAGAAAAAAAAAACTTATCTAAAGTAATTCCTCTGTTTTATGTTCGTTTCAATGCAATACAGTAGATTTTGCTTATAACGAGCTTGAAGGGACGTGAAAACTGGTTATAACTTTGGATACACCGATAAGCAATTTTGCCGATTACCGATTAATCGGCTGTTGATAATCGGCTGATTGATCGGCAGAATCGTTTAATGATTAGAATGATATATTTTTATACTACTAATTTCACCATCAGTTTTTTTTTTTCTTTTTTTACAATATCGATTTATAAATAGTTAGTAATTTAGTTCTAAGAGAAGATAAATTTTTTCAGCATTTTATCCAATTTCTTTGAACTAATTTTCATATTATTGTCAATACAATTACATTAACACGTGACATAATTATCACATTGTTGATTATTTAACAAGACATGAAATTTTAAAAAACATTATGGATGGGGGCTGTAGTGAGGGATGTCATTTAGGAGTGCTTTTAATAAATTAGTTTTTCAATTACTAGTAGCCAGTTCAAGACTTATATGCTTTGACAAAACTCAAAAGTTAAAAAGCACTGTTCCAAGGAGAAATGTATCGAAACATGAAAAATGCTGCAACATTGTCTATATGAGTATTTTTATTAAAAATAGGAAAATTAATTTGTCAAAAAAGTTATATGGATCATTTTCACCATATGCTTACATTTCCGAATGTTTAAGTATATTTTTTAACTTGCTATTTTCTTTTAGAATCACTAACAGATGTTTTGTCACATATTTTAGGTGAGTGAAAAAGTAATTGGTTGTACACTTTAATGCATAATAAAGTATTCAAATGCTGTTGTAAAACTTTAAGTTGCAAGGAAAATTATCCTCCGTTACCATACAAATTCAATATGAAATCTCACTTTTAAACTACATCATAGCTCCTAGAACCTACTTCATTTGAAATTATTTGCGTCCCTGAAGCTTAAAACGATATTTGTGATTGTTAAAATATTGATCAAAAACTGTATGGTAACGGACTTGACATTTGGTAACGGATTTGACCAGTAACGGACTTGACATTTCAACCAAAATGTCAAATTATGACTAGGTTGTAGAATTTAAAAATTGAACAACAATATGCATTTTCTTAGAGTTGTATAATAAACAATATTTCGGGGTAAAAGTTGAGAAAAAGTAAAAATTAATACTAAAATCTTTGGTAACAGACTTGACAAAGAATAAAAATACGCACCTGGAATAAATCTTATGCGAAACGCCACAGCAATACTTCTCGACTCAGGAAAACAAAATGGTACGAAATAGTTACGTCACTAGTTTGTTAAGTTAACTGAATACGTGTTACTATCTTTTGATTGCAATAAATATCTTTTTTAGCTAAAATAATCTTAGGGTAACGGACTTAACAAGAACTGCTGGACAAAATATATTCATACATTTCTTAATGAAAAAAAAAACTATTGTCAATATTTATTATGAATATCATATACTAATAGTCAATGTTTAAAAACAATTTGTTGTATATATTTTTTTATACAATTAAGTATCTCAAAAAAATAGTTGAACTTGCGAAAATTGGAAATGGACAATCGTTTTTGCCTTGATTCTAATTTTTAGAGACTTATATTAAAATAACTAAATAAATTTCAATAATTTTTTGAATGATAGAATTTTTTGGGGGTATTTCTTGCAGAAAATAATTGTCCGCATTGAATTTAAAATATAAGTTGTGCTTCAAAATCGTCTTTTTAACCTCCGGACAGCAAATGTAAGCAAATTTTGAAAATGACCCATATATCAACTGTGAGGATATTTTTTTTATTTTTAATTCTTTGAATTATTTGTTTTGATTTCTTTCACTGTTATACTTTTGTTGACAGAAAATAATTTATTACCTGTTCGTAAATTTATTCATCGTAGTTTTTTCTTCAAAGCATCCTTAAAGTAATTTTATTTAAAACATATTATTTTCGCCGGTTGATTGGCAAAATTTGACTGATTTTAAATAAAATGAAACACTCATGTTTTCGCATTCTAATTTAAAAGTTCAGGAATTTAATCATTCCTATGATGTCACATGACTATCAGCTGTGAGGGTTATCTTTTAATATTCCATTCAATTTTACACATTGTATGAACTATTTGCTTTGTTTTTACTCTGTACACTTTCATGCTAACTACATTTTATGGTAAGGATTGCAAAAATTACATTATTTACTGATAATAAAATTATTCATCAGTTTTTTAATGAACTAATACTTTAAAAAATAATATTTAAAAATTACTTTTTCCGCCGATTAATTGACAGAATTTTGCCGATTATTAATAATCAGTAAAGTGGCCGATTTATCGGCTGTACCGATTAATCGGTGCATCCCTATACTTTTTACCCAGTGTTAGTAAAAAAATTGTGAAAAAAATCATAAAAATGTACACATATTTACGGTTTATTTGCGAAGTATCGAAGAAATTAGTTTATTTGCTTCGAACTGTCTACAAGTCTCTTTCTTGTGTCATGTTTTATTTCGGAAAACTCGCATGGCCTGAAAAACCGACATTTGTACCCCTGCTTTTAAACTAAAAAAAAGACTTCTTTTCTCATTCATTCTGAGGATATATGACTGACTCATCTCATCGCTAACTTTGAGTTAACTTCACGGAATGCCAGGAATTTTTCCTAGAATGGATTAACTGAACTGGCTTTACACTGTAAAAAATGAATGTTGTTTTTACAGTTTGATACAGCTATTATTATAGTAATTTTACAGTAATGAACTGTAAAACTGCCAATTTTACAGCAGTGAATTGTAAGAATTGCTAGTTTACAGCAATAAACTGTAAAATTGCTAGTTTCACATTTTATTACTGTTCATTTTACAGTTTTAAACTGGAACCTCCGCTGCCAGTATTACACTGTTTGTTTTTACAGTGTAATATAGCTAATTCAAGGGTAATAAGCTGTAGCATTGTTAATTTTCCAGGAATAAACTGTAAAATTGCTAGTTTTACAGTTTATTATTGCGATTTTACTTTTAAACTGAAACCTCTGCTTTCAGTATTGTACTGTAAAAACATCAACTTTTTTTGCAGTATAGGAGTTAAATTGAAATTGTATGAATCCCTTAAAGTATCGCTCGATTTTTCCGGGGTTGTTAAAAGGAGTTATTCTGCATTTTTCTTAAAATTGTACCTACCAAGTATTTCTGATTTTTTTCGTTAAATACGGATTCTCGTCATAAGCGAGTACGACTGTATAAAATTATTTGTAAGAAGTTCTAAGTTATTTTGATTCAATTCTCGAGAAAGATTTTGTATTGAATTGGATTGTTATATTTTTGAAACATAAAAAAAAAAAATCATTTTTATTCAATTACATTTAAAAAAGAAAAAAAAATCTGGTCTTGACAAATGGCGTACCTAGAAATTAATATGCGGGGGAGGGGGGGGTGCATTTTGTCATTGTAGCAAAAGAAATCAGCTATGAAGTTTCAAATTAACGCATTAAAAACCTAAAGCATACGTTATATTACTCATATTTGTTTTATTTAAAACTCTTCAAGAATTAGTGAAATTTTAATCACGTTACGAAAATACAAAACAAATATCAGTTTGAAAAAAGCGAATGATGAAACCATGCGAGCAAAAAGTTTTTACTTATAGGAATCAATGAAATCCATCTTTCAAAAAATAAATAATAATAATAATAATAATAATAATAATAATAATAATAATAATAATAATAACTGATTGAATGGAAAAAAGAGGTTACAATTAGAGCCGGGATTAGATACAACTACATACGCGCACATTCAAATGTATATTTTTTCATCTGTTGGGGGAATTTTGCTGCATATAAATCCTAAAAAATGGCTTTAAAATGTACATAATTAAATGTAATTTCAGAATTTTTTAGTTTCTTGACAAGAAAACATCTTACTAAATATTCTGTGAATCATAAGGGTAGAAATATCAAATGACTCATGGAAAGTCATTCAGTGGAAATGAGTACTACCCCAAGAATAGCAAAAAGTATTTTTTCATTCAAATGTAACAACTTTTCTCTACTTAAGTTAAAAAAAAAAAAACACATTAAATACATGTAGGGGAAAGTGGGGCAAAGTGAAATAGTTAAGATAGCTGCCCTATTTCAAAATGAACGCATCGGAAATTTGTTCTGAAAATTATTGTACATAAAGATTGAACAATGTATTTTGTATGACAACTTGCGTTGAAATATTTTTCATTTTTGTCAGTTATTTTGCACCTTCCAAAAAAAGGTAGAAATTTTCCACCTTAAAAAACTAAGGGGCAAAGCTAAAAATGTAATATTTTTACTATGAAAACTTTTCTATGTTATGATTAACAGTAATTTTCATCAAATGGACGTGTAAACAAACGAATAAATGACTTATTAATGAAAAATAAGCGAATAAATAAATAAAAAAAATAATGAATTCATTAATTTATGAGAAAAAGAAATGAGTGAATAAAATAGAGAACGAATAAGAAAATCAGTAAACGAATGAATAAATAAGTGAATTGATGGGTAAAAGAATGTAAATTAATTAATAAATAAAGAAATACATACGGTAATTTTAAAAAATAATGCATAAGTAAACGAAATGAACTATTTCACTTTGCCCCATCCACTTTGCCCCGCGTACACTTGACAAATTGCATTGAACATTTAAAATAAAAATTCGCTTAATATAAACGAAATAAGTATTGTATTGGATACCAGTAGATCTCAATTAATACTTAAAATGATAATTACAACAATTTTATAATTGTATCATAACAAAAATATTTTTGAAAAAACACGAATCTTACAATAAGTGTATTAATTTTTGAAAAGGACTTGCATAATTTTTTCGTTGATCTTTGCATCTATCTATTTGTTGACAGGAATCGACTGTATGTCTAGGAGCTTTGTTAAATATTGTTAGATTTGTGGCGCTGCAAACTGTGAAAATATTTTGCCATTTCACTTTGCCCCGCTATTTCACTTTGCCCCACATTCCCCTACATTATTATTTGAATTTTTAGACAGTTGTAGTCAGTAGCGTTACTAGTTCCAACGCCCGTGGTGAATTTAAGAAACTTTGCCCCCCCCCCCCTTCTCATGGGAGCCTTCACTCAAGGTCATGGGTAGTCATTGTGACCTCTCAAAATAACTCCTTATTCAAAAATTTTTATGTATGGCAAATTTAAATGCAATATTGTGGCTTTGATGTTTTTGATCGTTTTGTAAAATGTTTTTAATGATGTCCAATGTTTCTTCTCATTATCGGTGTCATATTTCTCCCTCTAGCTCGCATTCTTACGAGGTTTTTTTTTCTTTAAAATTTTTCAACGAATATATATGAAAAAAAATGCCCCCCCCCCTGGCAGCGCAGCTTGCGCCAGTGTCAAGAGCCTCTCCTTTCAACCCCTAGGTAAGCCACCGGCTGTAGTGCATATTTGCATGAGTCTTTTAATGATTTTAAAATGTATAACCCGGGCTCTTTGTGTAATTTAAAAAATATCCAGTTTTTCAATTTTTCAGATCAAATCTTGGGGAGGGGGGATGCATATGTCCCTTTTGGTTCCCTCACTGCTTAAAACACATAGCTTTGTTTTTCTTAGTTCACTTGGATCGGTATCTTTTCATTTTCGACTCTTGGCGATCGCAATTCCGCCAGCTTTGGCGAAGCACTCGGTTGGCGATTTCTCCCAGCTTCTCGTTACGGCAACCCCCCTACTCCGTGCGGCCTGATTGTGAAGCGCTCTTCTTCATTCCATCCCGATCTCCGCATCCGTCCCGCTTCTCTTGCTCTTACGATCTTTCTTCGCACGCGAGGATCCTGGGAAAACAAACTTTCTGTGACGAACCGCGGGCCGCATAGGACCGAGGAATACTCTGAACTCTTGACGAACTTTTTTTTGTGCTTGGTTTTTGTTTCGAAGGAGGAATAGAATGAAGATGATGTGTATTTTGTTTGTGGTGTTGTTGATATGTTCAGGAGTCTTTTCAATGGGTGAGTGAAAATTTTCTTGACAGAATCTTTGATATAATTGAAGAGATACATTTATAAAATGTTTTATATTGGCATTTGGTAATTTTTGTATGAAATCCTAAATACACAAAGTGGGAAAAATTAATGCTTCATACTCTTGCCCTAAGAGTTCAAATTTCATAGTATTATTTTATTGCTACGTATCCTTATGATATTAAATTGAACTTTTCATGAATAAATTTTACATAAAGTTTTATAAAAATTTCTGAATTCAGGGGAAGATCTTTCAAAAGCCGAAATTATTATCAATCTGTTTCTTCTTTCTGCTTTTAATGTATGTTTGTCAGTATTACTGTACATAGTGCCGGATCTAGGGAAAGCAATCCAGGGGGCCCGTCTGTCGGGCGCCAACTACTGGGGGTTGGAAAATTTATCTTATTTTATGTGTTTTTTTTTTCCATTGAAACTCGACATAAAAACCCGAAAAGATATTGTCACAGGCGGCAGTATCAACATTTGCACCGGCTTGGAAAAATTGAGGAGCCGGCACTGCATGTGCATATTTTCAATATCTCTTTTACTTATTTCAAATTTTCTGTTTAAAATTTTCAAGCTATTGATAAAAGAAAAAGTAAATTTTTTTAAAAGCTAATTCGAACTAAATTAAGTGAGAATGAATGAGTAATATTGAAATCTTTTTTTGTAAAAAAAAATATTTCAGAATGAACATAGAATGTTTCAGCTGTAAAAAATAATAATTTCTTGTTTGCTTGCTTTATTTTGTAGTTGAGTAGTTTAGATTTTTTGACATGTATTATTTTGTTACTATTTATATAATACCGCGCTGTTTATTAAATCTGTCAAACAATATTTTACTAAATTAATGATATTAAGGCCTTGTACAGTTAAAATTCAGTTTATTGATTTCATTATATCTTTTTGAGATTTCTTATGAAGGTTATCAGTGAATGTAATCTAATTTTATAAAATGCAAATATAATGATCATTTCTTTTACACCCTTGAAATTAGCATGTTTAAGTTCTGCATACACCTTTTCTGGAGAATGAAGTTTTATATTTCCGGAAACATTATAACTTTACTGAATTAAATACGCGAGATTTATTAGATATATTAACCCGTTCGGGACGAGCGCCGTAAATGTACGACAGCGCGAGCTGCCCTGCATGGCCGACCGACGTAAATATACGACAGCGAAAAATGTCTTTTAGGGCCTACCGTCGCATATTTACGGCGCACTTTTGGAACGAAATACTTCTATCAGATGGCGTTACTTATCCACTTATTTTTCATTACATTTTTCTGGTTCCTTTATATAGATATCTCTCTGACGTCAGAACAGAGGGTATGTGAAATATCTGAGAGATTTATTGGGTTCGCGGTGATGAAAACAGAAACACAAGCGGTTTAAAAAGAAGCACGTGATGAAGGCAGGCGTTGCTTATTCAATTTTTTTTTTCAAAAGATTGCTCTGGTTCCTTTATATATATCTCTCTGACGTTAGAGAGGGGAATATCAAGTGTCTGAGATTTATTAGGCTGCAACACGTGGTGAAGAGCGTATTAATTCATTTTAAAAGCATTAGTTTCGGTTCTGTTTTAAGGATGGGGCTTTTTATGGGAGACATTCTAACTTAGGTTTTACTTTAGTATTCATTTGGAAAAGATGGAAAAAAGCTTCGAAGGAGATGTGCAGTTTGTTCAAAGCACAATAAAAGACGTGAAACTGGTTACGAATGCAAAATGTGCAATGTCGGTCTATGCATCGATCCGTGTTTTGAAATTTTTCATACCGCTTTACAATATTAATTATTGCAATAATCCTCATTATTAATGTGTGTCATGATGTTAAGTGTGAAGATTTTTCATGTTTCTTTTCTATTTAGTATCAATATTTAGTGTTTAATTTAGGTAGTTTTAGTTGTAGAAAAATACAATAAATTTATATTTTTAATGTTAAATATCAGTTATTTTAATAATTTTTTTTGGTTATGATTGAAAGTATGTTATATTTAATCTCATCTTCAAAAATGGTGTCATTTCTATGAAAAGTACATTTTATCGATTATTATGTAATGCGTAGTTTTCGAAATCGCGAATTAGGCTTAGTGGGAGAAAATGCTCCGGCCCGTGAGTGCAGTTCGCGGTAACAGCTGCCGGCCTGAGAGAGCGTTTTCTTCTGCGGGCTGCCGTCCCGAACGGGTTAAATATTAAATACTTTTTAATTTTTTTCTAAGAAGTCTATTCATTTTTTTTCGCCGTATAAAATTATTTGTTTGAAGATCCTTGCATAAAAAAGTCACTCCCAAACTGAGCTTAATGTGCTAATGTACAAGCACCCTCAGAGAGAGTATGTAGCAACAAAAAAATTATGTAGTGGCCGCAGTAATGTAAATAGCCCTCCCCCCCCCCTCATGGCGGAGGGGGGAACGCAAGGTTCGAGGGCACACTGATCCAGAGAAAATAACTCTAGGAGTTATAATCAAAAATTATTTTTTATAGTTAATATAATTTTCTTCTGGGAAGGGGGGGTTGCCCTCAAATCTTGCTTGGCATCTAAGTCTATGTACGCTATTGACTCGCAAACTGCTTCAGATTGGTTTACTCCACTGTTCCCCGAAGTACATCATCTTCAGTCAGGGCCGCCGAGAGTCAAGACTTGTAAAACGTATACTACTCCGATTCCGAGCTAGGCCCCCTCAAAGGCTGGGCGCGTGGTTTCTTATCATGCTGACATTACCTTGCCTTAGGCGATGCTGAGACTCGTTAGTTAGCGAAATCGTGTTAATTGATATTTCTCAAATCAATATCTCTGATAATAAAAGACATGAGATCAGGCGAAATGAGCTCATATAAAGGTACCAAAATATTTTGGTACATCACTCTTTACACCCAGAAGTGCTTGAAGAGACGATGTGACAGGTAGACATATGGGCATAGATTGTAGTAGAGTGGACTATTTTTATAAAAAATTCGGAGGAGCG
>JAXGGA010023306.1:0-13665 GCA_038373865.1 Uloborus plumipes | reverse complement strand
AAAAATGAGAATCAAGGCAAAAACGCTTGTCCATTTCCAATTTTCGCAAGTTCAATTATTTTTTTCCTATACTTAATGGTCAAAAAAAGTAAATGCAAAATATTACTTTTATATATTGATTATTAGCAGTGGCGTAGCTAGGGGTTGGCAGGGGTGGCTCTTGCCACGGGCGCAGCAGTCAGAGGGGCGGCTTTTTGACCGATTAAAAAAAAAAATGTGGTCAAGTCCAAACAGGCTGAAAATTGAAAATTTGATAGACACCTCGAGCAGAGCAAACTGCGTCCCCACGCTACAAGACGAACCATAAAAAATGTGCAACTTTGCTTTGGTAGATATCGCTTGGATTCACTGATGTTAGCTTAAATCTATCTAGCAGGATAAAATAGGATAGAATTTAATTATATGGGGTCTGGAGTCTGTATAATAAGCTGATTTGAAATCAGCCGGTCCTTAAAAGAGATAGAAACTAACCTTCCTTCTCCGCTTCTTTCCAGCCGGTTTTTTTTTTTTTTTTTTTTTTTCACGATATCACTTCAACTTATCAATTAGATACTATAGGTCGGAAATAACGTTCTACGATTTTAAAAATCGGCTAGCTTTTGCTGAAAACATGCAATTTTATGATGACAGAAAATAACTCCTCTGTTGGTAACAATTTTTCTGTTGCGAAAACTAGCGAGAGAATAATATGTATTTCTCAAAAACGGGAGGGGGAGGTTTCTAAAAAACGACTATAGCAAATTTTGCGATTTTAAAAATGTGTACCAAGACCCCACATTAAATGAAGATTCCAAAACTGATTAACACAAGTACAGCGGCGCGATTTTGAACGAGCAACGTTTTCAAACGCTGTTTGTGCTTCGATGGCTCAGTATAGAAGATTAGAAGGTTCAAAAAAAAAAAAAAAAAAAAAAAACTGATAAATAAATCTTTTTTTAGTGTGTTTCGATTTCGTTTCTGGAATTTTTTTTATTTTATATGTACTTTAATGAAGTGTTCTCAATTCTAAACTATATATAGCACTACTTTGTTCTTTATACTCATTACCGTTGTAGTATTATTGTGGGAGGGATTGAGCTCGATTTGTAACTACGCCAGTGCAATATGTTTTGTACTCTTTCTATTGTCAAAATGAATAGAAATAGCTATTGTTTCTCATGTATTATTGTACAAGGAAACGCCAAGTTAATGTTGAGGGAAGATGTGTGTACTCTATACTACTTTAGGGGGGCAAGCCACTTTTTTTTTGAAACGGTACACAAATATATGTGCTAATCAGTTTTTTTTTTATTATTATTCCCAGTTCGAGCACCGTCGTTGTGGTACCCGCCAATACCTTCCCTATTGTTGGCCCATGTTTGGATATGCTGTATTAAAAGAAAAAAAAATCAAGAAAATACATCTGGTACTTTCTTAAAGTCAGGCAGGGAACAATTGCCTCTCCTAACTCCCCTCATTTTTTATTATTTTTTTTATTATTATTAATACATATACTAATACTAATAACATTAATAAATTAGTATTAAATAACGGCGGGTCTATGGAACATTTTAAATACTTAGAATGAAAAGTATTTATTCATGAAAAATAATCGGAGGCCTAAAATAGCGAACTTTTATTTTGCCTGTATGCAAGGAGTCTTATTTTTTTTAAGCCAATTTCAGATTAATTTGCTTCTTGTATTTTCTTTAATTTCCTAATTACAATAGAATTAATGCTTTGCTTTTTATTTAAAATGAGCAAATTATGTTTATGTTATACATTCTTCTAGTGTTTTAAAACAAATTCTATTTAAAATAAAAGCTGTTGTGTGGAAAAACACACACACACACACTATGTTCAATAACGAATTGCAAGAATTAGTTATACTTTTTGAATTTGTGTAAAATGGTGGGGAAAGGTAGGAACGCCCAGAATTAAAATTGTTGGAAAAACAAAATTCTCAAATTGAACAAAAAAAAAAAAAAAAAACTTGTAAAAAATAAAATTGAAATTTTACCCAATAATACGAACGAGTAGACATAATTATCATGCACACATGACATGAGAGGGACACTGAGCATCGTTAAAAATGCTGAAAGAAAGAAAAAAGAAAAAGGTTGCAACATTATCTGCAAATATTTCGAATAAATAAATCAAAATTTTTGGAGTAAGGACATTTTAGGAGGTCACAATGACCTCCTAGGATAGCGATCTTTGGTAGGGGCGTATTTTTTTCAATTTCGCCACGGGCGCTGGGCCCCCTAGCTACGCTACTGACTATTAGTATATGGTATTCATAATAAGTATTGACAAGTCCGTTACTGGTCAAATCCGTTACCAAATGTCAAATCCGTTATCATACAGTTTTTTATCAATATTTTAACAATCACAAACATCGTTTTAAGCTTCAAGGAAGCAAGTTATTTCATATTAAGTTGGTTCTAGGCGCTATGATAGTTCAAAGGTGAGAATTCATATTGGTATTTTGTACGGTAACGGACGACAATTTTCTTGCAACTTAAAGTTTTACAACAGCATTTGAATACTTAATTATTCATCAAAGTGTACAACCAATTACTTTTTCACACACCTAAAATATGTGACTAAACATCTGTTAGTGTTTCTAAAAGAAAATAGCAAGTTAAAAAAATTACTTACAAATTTTGAAATGTAAGCATATGGTGAAAATGACCCATACTATACACATTTTAAAAATTTTGCTAACTACTTGATATTGTTTAAAAAAAATAGTTCATTTTGAAATACTTGAAAACTTTGTAAAAGGTCAAAGTGTATCATAAGTCCTTGAATTGATTTATATTACAAAAGATAGATTTAAAAAAAAAAAAATTCTTGTCTTTTTTTTTTTTTTTGTTAAATTTCTCCGATTCTATTTGTATGCTCGAAAATTCAACTTTTTTTTTTCTAAAAAATTCAATGTTTTGCAGATTTATTTATTTTTTTTATTATCATGATTGGAAAAACCAGCGCCATATTTCTTTACCTCAGAGCAAGACTAACGTAAGTCCATTTTGGTTACTTTTCAGGAGAGCGCGAAAATGTTTGTTTGATGCACACAAAGGATAGAATTCGATCTCTTTTAATGCTGCTAAATAATTGTGAAGGAATTTCTGTTATAGAATAATGTTCTCATGGGTCGATGCGGAATAAGATTCTACATACAATGCAGCAATGAAGTGAATATCGCCATTTTTGAACTTCCGTTAGCCTGATACTACGGTACAGATTTAGTGCGTTGAAGGAATTGACTTATTTAAGACTTCTAATGAACCTAATTTTCAGAATTAATAATCATTTAATTGAGATCTCCTTATTCTCTCTAATGAATTCATAGTTCATTTGATAAAAATCTCTTTTTTAATACATCGAGCTCGTGCTTCGCCGGTAATTGCATCCAGTGTTTGTGACTTCAATTCTTCATTTTCTACTGTATAGCTTAATTTTCTTCATTTTGACAGTTTATTTTATGAAAATTTGGTTTTAGTTATTAAATTATTAACCACAGCAGCTAGCACCTTTATTTGCCGAATCTGCAGCTTCAAATAGTGGTACTTCGAATTGCATGCAACTAAAAACGGTGTATTTAGTGGCAAAATTATGTTGGCATTTAAGAATCAAAAATCATCGTCATCTAATGCATTATCTCTCAAAGATGTTTTTTTCGTGACATCGCCATATTTTTTTCAATAATTCATTAAATTTCAAAAATAAGATATAATTTTCGAATTTTTTTTTCACCGCTTTGAGCGAAAAGCGAAGACACAATTCTCATTTTGGTTGTTTTGTAAATAGAAAAAAAAAACGACTTTTTTTATATAAAGCATTGCTTTAAAGAATAGCATTCCGTAAGGGCAGCCCAGTGGTTTTTTGTTGGTTAGAGTGTTGTGTTGATACACCGACGATCGTACGTTTGAATCCCTATGGGGTCAAAAATTCTTGAGTGGCACTCTGATCCAAGTTTCCGTTAAATATGCGATTAAACTCATTGATGCTTTGTGAGCCACAGTTCAGTTTTTGTAAAAAGCAGAAAAGAAAGCTTTTTCTTTCTTTTGGTTATTCTCAATATAAGTTTTTAAAAATATTTCAACAAAATTGAGACGGCATTTTTTTATTTATTTTGGTATTCTGTTATGCATTGAGTCAATGTATAGCATCCCAAAATAGAGGCCCAATACCACGTTGGTCAAAACAGCGTGCAAATACCCGAAACTCGTGAGTTCAATTATCCTTCCTTACTAGAAAAATATTGTTTTGGATAGACGCATTTTCCCTGACCTAAATTCTGTTCCAAATTTCCATGGATATAAAATCTTCTGATTACAGGGTTCTAAACCAAAGTTGTGGCATTAAAATAAAAAAAGAAATGTTTATTTTAACATGATAAATATCAATATCATCATGTATTATATCTCAAGGTGTTCTTTTTATGGAGATCGGGGGGATATGTCATAACTTCCTTAATACTTTATCAAACTTCATAAGTAAGGTGTCATTTTTAAGTAGTTTTTTTCTCCACTTTCGACAAAGTATAAGGAAAAAATCACATTTGATAGTCTCTATATATTAAAAAAGTAAGCTCAAAGATATTGTGAAAGGATGTTTGTGGCTGACCGGCTTCTAGGCGGCCCCATAGCACCTACAGACTTGAAATTTGGTACAAAATCAGCTCGAGCCCCGTAGATTTGCACCTCGAAGCCATTTTTTTTTTAAATTTCGAATTACCTTCCCAGGTAGCACAAATAACCTTTGAACGTTTTATATACGTTTTTAAGCGGTTGTCACAACATTAATAACCATTTTACAACGTTTAAAAAACGAAGTGTGCTACTTGGGGTATTTACGCGATAACGCGAATCTAATGCGCATCGTTTTTCGCCAAATGTAGTATTTATAAAGTATTGTAGTTCATATGCAAATCCATTGTTGTATAAAATAAGATTCAATAAATTCTTCATACCATTGATGCGCATTACATTCGCCGACAAACATTTTTTTTTATTATTTGAAGTTTTAAAATGGGGATGCGCATTATATTCGATGGCCCGTTAGATTCGCATAAATACGGTAGTTTTTATGTCGTTAGAAAGAGGTTTTTTTTCTGAAGAAGATGCTTGTTCCATTTCTCTGAATTTTTTTCCACTGATTACTTCCGAATTCGATTGTTTTCACTCTCAACTACTGGCTTATTGGTTTCAAGGCGATGGACACTTTGCGTAGAACACGGAACAATGCTTTGTGCCGCGCTGTTATTCAAAACTACGTATCCAATGCTTGAAAGAATAGTTGATTAAAGAAACCGTATAAAGTGGCAAATATTAGATTTCAAGACAGCTGATGAAGACTGTCCAATTCAAGTTTCTTTTATTCTTCTCACGTTGTTTTCTGAGCATGATTACAAGTGTTTCTCTTCACCTGCTCTTAATCGCGCATTTGAAGGATTTCACCCGAACATTTGTGTTGCTTTTCTCAAACCAGAGATTATGGAGTTCAGTCGATTTTTTAAAAATGTCTTTGTTCCAGATTTTTTTAAAAATGTCTTCGTTCCTTTTTGAAATAAGTATTTGCTTTAAATTTGTTGTACCAAGAATAATAAAAATTCTATTAAATTATGGGGCAAAGCCATGATAGGGTGATAACTCATTATAAGTTAAAAGAGCAGTTAATTAAAATAAGTGCTCAGCTGAGTTCTTCATGTTCAAATGACATCTTTATTTGCATTAATCTTCAAGACATTTCAGATTACTCTAGAAATAACCAGTACTGAAATTTAAATTTCTCAATAGTTTCAAAAAATGTCTTTGTACTTAAAAGTATTTATTTCCACATAATAAGTAAATCAAAATGTTATTCAACCTCGTGCAAATACAAATTAAAATTTATGCTTGATATTAAAACACTACTTAAAATTTAACGTCTCTGCGAAAAAACTAGTACAGAAAACTACTGATTATACGCCGCTTTTGGCACCTAAAAAAATCTTTCGGTGATAATTAACTAAAATGCAAATAATTTCATGTGCAAAATGTATTTTTAGACTACTGCTTCTTTCTCAATTCTATTCGGTGACATCCAACCTTCCGAGGTCACTGAACCCTGATTTATAGATCTACGCCACTTACGGCTTTAGATCTACACTACTTTCTGATTTTCAGATCTACACTACTTTCTGATTTTCAGATCTACACTACTTTCTGATTTTCAAATCTATACTATACTTACACTCGTAAACGAACGACCGGACCAGTCTTTTTCGAAAAATTCCTCTCCCCTATGCGCTTTTGATGCAATCTAGCTTGAGCTGTTTCAGCAAATCTGTTTGCAGGATTTATTCGCGGATGTGTAATTAATGTGTAATAGGGTTTACCGAAAAAAAACTTTTTTTCGAAATTCAACTTACTAAGTTGATAAAAAGTTGCCCCTATACCGACCCACATTTTACACAAAAAAATTTTATTCAAATCAAAAATTGTTTAGGTCTCTCGCACGAGGCATAAAGTTAATGATTTTCTTCAAAAATATAAGTTTTCTCTCATATTTTAAAAAATAAATACCAAAAAAAATTGAAGCACAAAAAAATTGAAATATGTGCACAAAAAATTGGAGGACAAAATTGGGTCTGATAAAAGTACAATATATACAATATTTAGATCTCCCGCATTTATTCCAAACTTCCGTAATTTTCACCAAAACTAGAATTTTACAAGGCCATGAGACTTTGTTAGAAGCTTGTTGGCCATTATGGCTTAGTTGGAAACTTGTTAATGAATGTGAAATCTAACTGAATTAACACTTGAAACTGGAAATCATCTGTGATTTATGTGTAGTAAAATAGTGTAATATAAACGAAATATAAGCATCTTGTCCCACAGTTCCCGCGTGCTACGAGCAATATCACAAGAGCATTTCGTGTGATCTTCTCTCACCGCATCTTTTTTTTCTTTTCTTTTGACTAATAGCATTATGGTGCATATTACCGTTGACTGTTTATTTAGGGGTACATTTGTGTTGCTTAGTGAATGTGTGGTGAAGTTTGCTATTTTCAATTATGAGTAGAGTACCTCAATCTACAAGAAAATCTACGGAGCTGCCGATAAATCGGTCAACCCAAAGATACACGTATAATATGAATGTTCTTCTGACTAAACTGGATTCATTGAGATGTTTTAACGGACGTGGGAAGTAGTTTTAAGAAGGAGGGATGCCATCAGCCGAAAAATGTACCATTGCTACCCTGTAAATAGTTAATGTTGTTTTTACAGTATAATACAGCTAATTTTAGAGTAATACATCTGTAAAAATTGCTAATTTTACAGTAAGAAACTAAAATTTCGACTTTTACAGTTTATTACTGTGCATTTTACAGTTTTGAATTGGAACCTCGGCTACCAGTATTATACCGTAAAAATAACAGTTCATTTTTTGCAGTCCATGCGAGTGGCTCTAAAGCTTAAAGAGTTGTAGATGACAGCTTCCATTGCCACTTTTAGCAGAGATAACATTATATACATGATTTTAAAGCTACATAAAAAATTGGGAAGCAATAAGAGATCCTCAAGAGCTAGCAGGGAGCACTCGAACAGTTTGAATTCATCTGTGTCTTCAAAGCGTCTTCCGAGATACTTGTTCTTCACATCTTTTTGCTCTACACTGTTAAAAAAAAATGTCCTGAAAATAACAAAAAAATATACGGCAGCTGAGTTGCCAGAGTTATTCCGTTTCGTTAATTATATTTCCGTGATTTTATAGAAGCTCCGATCCTCATTTTTCCGTTTCTCATTTTCCCGTTTCTAAATTCTCCGTTCTTCACTTTTCTGTTTCTTCCATTTCTCAATTTTCCGCTTTTTAAATTTTCAAATATGCGTGTTTTAATTTTCCGGAGCGCTAGTTTACACTCCTTTTTTCGTTGCTCGGTTTTTGCTATTTCTCATTTTCCCATATTATTCGGTAGTACCGATTAATCGGCCAACTTGCCGATTAATCGGAGAAAAAATGTTTCTTTTTATTACTTATTAAAGTATACCTTTACCAAGAAACTATGATAATTGGTCATATTAGCAGTGAATAAATAATTTTCTGCAATCCTTACTATAACATGCAGCAGGGCAATTCCACGGTAACTTACGTTACATTTCGACCAACTCTTAGGCATTTAGCACCTCAGTACAGACAAATATTGTTATACAAACCTTGTATAAAAAATTTTTATGAAATTGACAGTCAAAAACAAAATTAAAATGCAAAAATACTCGATACATTAAAATTTTACAAAATTTAGCAATCAAAAATAAGGCAGTAACTTACGTTACACAAAAAGGGAATGACATATGAAAATTGGTTGTAAGGCAAATTTCTGCTCTATTACAGCTGTTTTCCTGTTTGAAGTACAGGGTGGCGCAAAAAGATGGGAACTTTTGGATTTGATGTTGGCAGCACTGTGAGGGGCGGAGAAACGGGAGGAAGGTGGCAAGTTGTACAGTAGCATTGGAGATTTAGTGGCCATGGATCAGTGGAACGTACAAGAACGTGTAGTAGCCGTGCGCGCTTATTATAAAAATGGTGACAGTTTGGTTCAGGCTTTACGCGAGTTTAGGCGGCATTTCAACCTTCCTCCTCGCGCTCGCATTCCAACGAAACATGCAATTCGAACGTGGGTTGACAATTTTGAGCAAACTGGTTCAGTGGTAAAAAGAACGTCTTCTGGCCGACCACGAAGTGCTCGGACTCCACAAAATGTTGAAGCCGTGCAAAGTGCCATGACAAGAAGTCCACACCGTTCAGTTCGAAAAGTTGCTGCTGCAGTGACTGTAAGCCGTCGATCTGTCCAAAGAATACTCCATGAACTGAAGTTTCATCCGTATAAACTGCAATTGGTTCAAGAATTGAAACCCAATAGCAATACCACTCGACACTTTGCACCAGGTAATGCAGAATTTTCAAAATCGACTTGCTGAATGCATCCGGCAAGACGGACATCATCTTCGCGATATCATCTTCAAAACTTGAATGTTTCTTAAATTTCCAATGTTGTAGTGTACATTAGGCATCCTGAATAAATTTAAAAAAAATTATTCCTTGTTTTTTTCTTTTTTCAAAAGTTCCCATCTTTTTGCGCCACCCTGTATAATTTATCAGTTCCTTATAATGCTTAGGATTTAATTTTCATAAATTTAAAAATTTATTTAAAAAATTGAGGATTAAGGGGCTTTTCAACTGGGTAACTTACGTTACTAAATTTACTTACAAGCATATCTTTATTACAAAAATTAATGAATGAAAATTACAGCTTAGTTAAGATCAAAATATTGGGAATTAACAATTATGAATGAAATTTATAGAAATTTAATACCAAATTCAATGACCAATCAAAAATATTACATAACAAAAGACTTTTAAATCCATACTAGTCGCTGTTATTAACAAGTTCAGGTAGTTCAATTTTTCGAATCACGCTTTCATATAATACATTTCACGCTTTCTTATAATAAATTTCATCTGTCATTTCTGGCCATTTATAACAGGTTCCAACAGCAGCGATTACTTTTACTTTAAACTCGTTTTCTTTAATAATCGTCACAACTCAAGGATACAATGTATTTTCGTACTTCATTACACACCATTCATCGGTTTTATCTTTGTTTTTTTCTTCTTATTACTAATGAAACCCCACAGTTTGTCTATTTCTAGTTCTTAAATGGTGACTGTCAAAGTGCGGATCTTCAGAAAATAGTTTTGATAAAATTTGCTTTTTCTAACACATTTTAATACCGTCATCAAGAGTGACTTTTATTTATAAATCTGCAATATCCACATGACTTTTCTCATACCCCTTTTACAACACATCTTTTCTGCAGAGTTCAGTGGCATTTTAATGCAGAATACAATATATTTCACCTGTAAGAGATAAAATATTTTTATATTTGTTTTTTCCAAAACATGTTTTAATACTTTAAAGCATAACAGAAGTCATTTTTGAATAATTTATAGTAAAATACCTTCTAAATATTCTAATGCAGTGATATTGTTTAGAGAGGATTAATATCTTAAAAGCCAAAAGGCACATGTAATTTATAATAGAGGCGTATTGTAATCTTATTAACAAATAGGGACATTTTACGAAATATGATTAATTTAAATTAAGTAAATACAGTACATTAAAAAGAATTCTTGAATAAATTACTTCTACTAACTACATAGGTTTATTTCACAATTTACTTTCTTTATAAACACAAGTATTTAAGTCCTACTTAGGTAACTTACATTACCTGCATATTTCGGTAACTTACGTTACACGTTTTGATTGTTGCACAAAAAATTAAATAAACAATATTAAAAAAAAAACTTTTACTATTTTCTTAATACACACTTATAAAATAGAAAATATAGCATTGTTAACATTGCAATGCCCTTTCTTAGTGCACATTATGAACTTTAACATGTTTTTTGTAACTTACGTTACACAGAACAGTGCATTTTTGAAGTTTTCATAAATCACTTAATTTAAGTAAAAACATTTGTTTTAGCAATTCACAATATTGAATTGAAGTGTAATAATCAATATTCTTCCTTTAAAATAGTTATCTAAAGAAAAAAACTGAAGCTTACCAACCTTGAAAGATTGATCATTTGCTTTACCAAAAGTTAAAAATTCCATTTCCAACTTCAAAGTGCTTCCAAAACTAAAAATACAGTAGCCCCTCGTTATATCGCGCCTCGTTATATAGCTCATTCGGATATATCGCTCTTTTCTTTTGTCTCCCCCCCCCCCAACCCAAAAAAAAAAAGAAGACTTTTAGTTCGAAACCATTTTTGAGAAAATATGTAAAGTGCTCAGAAAAGGTCTCTTTCTCATTTATTTTGTCATCAATGAACAAAACGAAGGTTCTTCTATTCTTCTGAATTCGCTGAAAAGAAGCAGCAAACTCCTGTCACCCAAACTTGCATACTGCAGAGACAGTTTGGAAACTACTGAACACTTTCTTTTGTATTGATACAATGAGTGAAACGCATCTGGTAAGTGTCAAGAAAACACACGCCCTAAAATTCAATATTCGAATAAATGAATTTTTATGTATGTGCACGTATAATTTACTTGTATGCTGGGTAGAAATCTATTTTAATGACCTCGGTTATATCGCGCTTTCGGATACATCGCGCTTTTTTCTTGTCCCCCGAAAAGCGCGATATAACGAGGGGTTACTGTACTACATTCTTAACAAAAATTAGTATAAATAATAAACTTCTAACATTTTTAAACCAAAAAATATGCGAAACAGACGCATTCCTGTAATTTGATTTTTCCAACATTTTTCCACACTTGTATGGAATTGCCCAGCAGGAAAGTTTACAGAGTTTAAACAAAGCAAATATTTTTGGGTAAAACTGATTGGAACATTAAAAGAAAAACCTCTGTTAAATCCTTGAACTTTTGAATTGGAATGCAAAAGCATAAATATTTCATTTCATTTACAATCTGTCAGATGTTTGAATTACTCCAGGGATGCTCGAACAAGAAACTACGATGAGTAACTTTAAAAACAAGAAATAAATAATTTTCTGCGAACACAAGTATAACATGTAGTACGAAAGTGTAGTGTTATAAGTAAAAAAAAAATAATAATTCAAAGAATGAAATACAAAATAGTAATAAAATAATAATGATAATAATTCTCTCAGCAGATATAACTGATTTAACACTTTAATATTCCTATTTTTGGAATTTCTATGCACATTTTGACAATGTTGCAACATTTTTCATGTATCGATACTTTTCTCCTTAGCAAAATGCTTTTAGATAACCTGTAATTATAAATAATAAAAATCTTGAATGAAATGGCTACTTATAATTCAAAAATAAATTTTAATTAAAAACACCCCTAAATTAAAGTGCTCACTACACAGTTCCCCCCTATTTTTTTTTAAATAATTTTCATTTCTAGGGTGTTTATGTAATTTTATCTACAAAAATATCAAAATCGGTTCTAAGAAATTTGATGAAATTTTGAAATTATGTATTTTGCAAAAAAAAAATATCTTCTCAGAAGTAAATAAATAACTATTTCTGAAATCGGAATAAAGAAAGGGAGGTTAAAACAGTGATGGTGAAATTTGTAATGTTAAAAATAATAATCCCGATCATTAATCGGATCTGCCGATTAATCGGTAATGGGCCAATTTGCTTATAGGCATCCCTAAATTAAACATTAGGTTCATTCCACAGAAAAACAGCCATTTTGTCCCGCACGTGATAACTCATGTGAACTAGTAATTATTTAAAGGAGTAATGAAAACAATTTGTTGCTCAAGAAAAAGAAACTACAAACGTACCGTAAAATGGGGCGTATAGGAACAGAGGGGTCAATCGGAACAAAACTTCCCGATCGTACAAAGAAATTCTTCATAAATATAATATTGGGTATTTTTCGCCATTGAATTTTTTTTAGAAAGGTAAGATCATAGGAAGTAGGAAAAAATTACTTTTGTTAATCTGGCAACGTTACTGGCTTATAAGAAGGGCTGCACGTGGAATGCTAGAAAACATCACATTTTCATAGACTGCAAAACTTCATATGTAAGTACAAACCTTCTTATAATTTAAACCTAAGAGTGGTATGTTTCAATTATGCATGTATCTGAACGACTGAATACCACATTAGAATTTGCATTTTTTAAATAATTGTGTCATAAAAATGAAGTATACTGAAAAATGACATAGGAAAAAAATTTACGGGGCGTATCGGAACATTTGGTTCTGCTGTTCCAGTTCAAACTTATTTAAAGGAAACTGTTTGAATAATCAAGACTCTAACCCCAATTTCTCTAGTCAAGACAAGAACAGGGATTTATTATTGTTTATCTCTCCTCGTGAGCAACTAGATCTTAAAATGACAGAAAGTTGCAGATTTAAAAAGATTTTTGCTCCAGGAGACTTCTTTTTACCTAAAATACACAGGGCAAAGTCATATAGACTTTATGTAGCAAAAGTCCAGCACATAGACAGTGATGAATAAGTGGGAAAATCTTACAGAAATATCCCCAAAACCCAGAGATTTCAAGAAACTAAAAAGGCAGCGTTCATCCCAGAAGATGTTATGAAAAAACTTAAGCCAAGCCATAACTGCTAGTTTTAAGGCCAAGTACATATTTGTGGACGATATGAGTGACTTCAATTTATGTTAAAACTTTGTATTTTAATTCAAAAGCATTTCTTAAAATTAATTTTAATTTTTCATAAGTTCAAAATTATTTTTAACTCTGACAAATCATAAACCTTTACTGGTATAGAAAATAAACTTTTATTTGACAGGAACTATCAGTTCTTATTCTCCCCCATCAATATTACTCATGTTTGTGAGACCTATTACAGGTTAAATTGGAAAAAATAAAAAGTTTAACATTTGTTCCGATTGACCCCTATCAGCGGGGTGATTCGGAACACCCCTAAATTCCGATAGATATGAATAATATCTGTTCGAAATGTTTTGTCTTTGCCTGGAATATCAAAAGCAAAGCAAGACCGATGTTTTTACACAAATTAAATTGAAAAAAAATCTTTTAACTACGTTTTTTACAATTAAATCTGAAAAGTGTTCCGATTTACCCCATTTTACGGTATGTGTGAAATATTAGGCAAAACATTTCGTTAATTATCGCTCAAAATTATTA
>JAXGGA010023305.1:0-10000 GCA_038373865.1 Uloborus plumipes | reverse complement strand
TCGAAATCGCATTACCTCTCAAAAGTTGTGGTTTAGTATCCAAAATTTGGGAAAAATAAATAAAAAATCTAAGTTGACTACTTCGGTTCGCGCATGAGGCTCAAAGCTGGAAAATATGTGCTAAAAATGGAAATTTTCAAAAAATAATTTGAAAAAAAGTAATTTTTTTTCTATCGAAACTGCTTTAAATTGTTAGTAGCTAACATAAGTTGAACCCAAAAAATTATATATAACTTTTAGAAGATACATTCTGTTTGTGCATTAGGCTCAAGATATGAAGAAAAAAAAATGTCAAAAACTGAACCAGAACGCACTATGTCGGCGCTGTGCCGGTATATTTTTGTTCTACAGCCGACTTTTCTAGACATTACACATATTCTAGGAGACAGTTCAAAGTCCCTGCAATCTGCACTCCCTTTGGTTGTCACTTAGTCAGCTAGACCCGCCAAACAAACAGCATCTTTAATTAGCAACTGAAAGTGAATCAAAAAGTGCAGCGTGTTTAGCTTTGGGTGAGTTTTTTTTTTTTGTAACTTTATAGCATATTTTTATGCTCAAGTTTTGTTATACTGTTCTCCGTTCTCCGAATAATAAATAATGGAACCCCGGAAAACTTCTAAACGTTTAATTATTTGTCCGTTTTTTGGATTACCGAAAGGGTTAAGTCAAAGTGTTTTAACCACATTTGCAGATGTGTTGTGAGCTTGCTTTGAAGAAAAATCGCAATCTGTAAAAGGCGAACCTTTTTCAAGGATTTCAGATTGTATAGATCATAGAAGAAATTTACTGCAAAGCTTCTATACCAACGGTCAGTCATATACGTATTGTAAAATTGATAAAGGATTACCATAATATTACACTTTGAGAAAGTCATTTAGTCGTGATAAAGATAAATTGAACTTCAAGACAAAACTCAATCATTTTGTTAATTAAGCGAAATCTAAACTTTTTGACGTTGCTTCTTTCAAGTGTGCAATGAATTTTTCGTGTTCTTGTGCTAAAAAGCCAATCTCTTGTAGATGTACACTATACATCTGTATATTGGTATAGAACGCACATTGGTATTACCACTGTACATTGGTATATTATATTTGCAGTAAATTTCTTCTATTTAAGCAGATATGCAATATGAAATCCTTGAAAAAGGTTCGCCTTTTACAGATTGCGATTTTTCTTCAAAACAAGTTAACAACACATCTGTACATGTGGGTAAAACACTTTGACTTAACCCTTTCGGTGCACCAAAAAACGGACAAACAGTTAAACGTTTAGAAGTTTTCCAGGGTTCCATTATTTGTTAGTCGGAGAACGGAGAACAGTATAACAAAACTTGAGCATAAAAATATGCTATAAAGTTACAAAAAAAAAAAAAAAAAAAAAACTCACCCAAAGCTAAACACGCTGTACTTTTTGATCCACTTTCAGTTGCTAATTAAAGATACTGTTTGTTTGGCGGGTCTAGCTGACAAAGTGGCAACCAAAGGGAGTGCAGACTGCAGGGACTTCGAACTGTCTCCTAGAATATGTGTAATGTCTAGACAAGTCGGCTGTAGAATAAAAATATACCGGCACAGTGCCGACGTAGTGCGTTCTGGTTCAGTTTTTGACGTTTTTTTTCATATTTTGAGCCTTATGCACAAACAGAATGTATCTTCTAAAAGTTATCTGTATATTTTTCGGTTCAAATTATGTTATCTACTAACAATTTAAATCAGATTCGATAGAAAACAATTACTTTTTTTTTTCAAATTATTTTTTGAAAATTTCCATTTTTAGCATATATTTTCCAACTTTGAGCCTCATGCGCGAACCGAAGGAGTCAACTTAGATTTTTTTTATTATTTTTAACAAACTTTGGATACCAAACCATAATTTTTGAGAGGTGATGCGATTTCGAAATAAAAAAAATCGATATTTTCGAAATTTGACATTGTAGGCGATTTTAGCCCAATTTAAGGCTGATGTGCAAACCAATGATCGTATGTAAAAGCTATAAAATATTTTTTTAGATTAAAAATGCACAAAATATTTACAGCTTATGGCAGTTGCATTATAAAAAGTTACAATTTTTTTTTTTTCCTTTTGAAAATTTCCATTTTTAACATATTTTTTCCAACTTTGAGCCTCATGCGCGAACCGAAGACGTCAACTTAGAATTTTTTTCTTATTTTTCCCAAGTTGTGGATACTAAACCACAACTTTTGACAGGTAATGCGATTTCGAAATAAAAAAATCGACTTTTTCGACTCACCCTAGTAATGATACACAACATGTGTAACAAAAAAAAAGTTCGTTATTTTTTACATATTTTTCTCACCGTATTTAGCAAAATAAATAACTATTATTATGTATCAAACAGTCCCGAAGTATATGTTTTTTAAAATATAATTGTAATTTATCCCTATGATTAGGAAACATCATTCCTCATCAATTCTGCCATTAAAAATTTATTTTATGCATTTTTTAATTTTTTTTTACATTTACTAAAAAATATTTAGAAGCAACTAAGAAATATTACCTTCAATCTCACATGTGACTGATTTAGTTGAAGTAAGTTGCCAATTCAAAAGAAAGAGACAATAATGATTGGTGATTGGCATGAGTAAGAGAAGACCTTTAAGGTTCAAAAAATCTCCAAGGACACAAAATTTCTGGCATTTTGCAATTTAGCGCCAAAATACAGTCGCCTTAAATTATGCAAACTTTGCGATATTCCTTTAATTTCTTACCAAGCTCACAAACCCCAAGCAGATATGAGGTTAATATACGAGTTGGCGCAGGTCACAAATATAACCGCTACACGGCTATTATGATGCGTCAATTTTAAAACACTTGTAATTAGTACTAACACAGGCAAAAATAATTCAAGAAAATTATTTTTAAAGAACATAAACTCAAAATTGGTAAACAATATAATTTTAAACAGATTTGAGTACCGTAAAATGGGGTGAATCGGAACACTTTTCAGCTTTGATTGTAAAAAAAGAAGTTAAAAGATTTTTTTTTAATTTGGTTTTTTGGGGTAAAAACTTCGATATTCCAAGCAAAGACAAATCATTTTGAACAATTATTATTAAAATATATAGGAAATTATGGGTGTTCCGAATCACCCCGCTGATAGGGGTCAATCGAAACACATGTTAAAATTTTTATTTTTTTCAATTTAACCTGTAATAGGTCTCACAAACATGAGTAATATTGATGGGGGAGAATAAGAACAGATAATTACTGTCAAATAAATGTATAATTTCAATACCAGTAAACGTTTATAATTTGTCAGAATTAAAAATAATTTTAAACTTATGAAAAATGAAAAGTAATTTTAAGAAATGCTTTTGAATTGAAATACAAAGATTTAACATAAATGGAAGTCACTCATGTAGTCTACAAATATGTACTTGTCCTTAAAACTAGCAATTGTGACTTGGGTTAAGTTTTTTCATAACATCTCCTGGGATAAACTCTGCTTTTTCTTTAGTTTCTTAAAATCTCTGGGTTTCGGGGATTGTCCTGAAAGATTTTTTCGCTTATTCATCACTGTCTGTGTGCTGGACTTTTACTACATAAAGTCTATGTGACTTTCCCCTTCGTATTTTAAGTAAAAAAAAGTCTCCTGGAGAAAAAATCTTTTGAAATCTGCACCTTTTTGTTATTCTAAGATCTAGTTGCTCACCAGAAGGGATAAACAGTAATAAATCCTTGTCCTTATCTTGATTAGAAGAATTGGGGTTAGAATCTTGATTTTTCAAACAGTTTCCTTCAAAAAAGTTTGAATTGGAACAACAGAACTAAGTGTTCCGATTCACCCCGCAAATTTTTTTCCTATGGCATTTTTCAGAATTCTTCATTTTTATGACGCAATTTATAAAAAATGTAAATTCTAATGTAGTATTCTGTTGTTCAGATACATGTATAGTTGAAACATACCACACTTAGTTTTTAAATATAAGAAGTTTTGTTCATACATATGATGTTTTGCAGTCTATGAAAACGTGATGTTTTCTAGCATTCCACGTGCAGCCCTCCTCAGAAGCCAGTAGCGTTGCCAGATTGACGAAAGTAATTTTTTCCTACTTCCTATGATCTTACCTTTCTTTAAAAAAATCCATGGCGAAAAATACCCAATAATATATTTATGAAGAATTTCTTTGTACGGTCGGGAAGTTTTGTTCCGATTGACCCCGCTGTTCCTATACACCCCATTTTACGGTATATATTTTAAAATTAGTAACTTTTTAAGCCAAATTCACGAATAAAAATAGTATCACATAATACTCAAAGTTAATCTTCATGAAATTCATAAAATTATGAGGAACACGGTTTGAACAAAATACGGAAACATACATGGGAAACAACATAACACTGCTAAATATGCCACGGTGTAGTCATTAGACTTATGAAATGCTTTAAATTATCAAGCTGTTGATAAATATATGTGTCGTACAGCTTAAATGGAAATCCTAAAACGTTCCTTCTTAAAACATTGAACAGTTCTGAATTATTGAAATAAAATCGTTTTCGAACTCCTTCCTTGACAGGAGAACAAAGAAACTGAATAATTTTACGATTAGTCAATTGTGGAGGCCACACTGTAAAAAAATATGTTATTTTTACAGTGTTATACAGCTGCTTTCATAGTAACAAATTGCAAAAATTACTAATTTTACACTAATAAACTGTAAAATTAGGAATTTTACAGCTTATTACTGTGCATTTTACAGTTTTAAACTGGAACCTCTGCTACCAGTATCATACTGTTGTTTCTACAGTATAATACAGATACTTTTGTAGTAATAAACTGTAAAATTATGGTAATAAACTGTAAAATTGCTGCTTTACAGTAATAAACTGTAAAATTCGAACTTTTACACTTTATAATTGTGCATTTTACAGTTTTAAACTGGAACTTCTGCTGCCAATATTATACTGTAAAAACAACAGTTTATTTTTTGCAATGCATGGTATGATGCCTAATTTCATCTTGGGGTTCAGAGAGCCCATCCTTTAAAATGTGAGCTGTGAGAGTAAGAGATATGCTGTTTCAGTCCTCAGTAACAACATTAAATGCATGTTTAGGCACGTCAGAAACGTCTCAACGCAACAGAATCGACGAATGAAATGAAAGGAAAAATGCTAAACTAAAGAAAGAAAACAATGAAAAGTACACTTGAGTAGAATGTACGATCCCCTTTTCGATGAACAGCACACGAAAGTAAAAACAGTAAAGTTATATCACATTCGGAGACTTAATAAACTACGCAAAAAAAAGCAAACACAGACAAATAAGGAAGAATCAAGTTTAAAATTAACTAATATCTATATCTAAATAAGAAACAGAGTGAATTGCAAAATCCGTAACGGCTTTACAGTAAATATATTGTACTAAAACAAAGCAGACAACATATCGCACGCCTAGAAGAATACTGTCACAACTCAAAAACAGAAAAATTTAAGACATGGAAAAGAAATTGATATATTAAAGCAATTGAGTCATTCCACGTCAACTGGACCAATTTTTCAAATCGTCCCCACTCGACCATCTCCGATTTGGATTTGATTTTACAGAGGTGTAGACATGCCTATGAAACTAACCTGTGCAAATTTTTAGCTTTCAAGATCCAAATCTGGAGGAGCTAGGATCCCGCAAAAAATGTGGCCCAAAATGGCGGATGAACTTCGTGAAACAAGTTGCAATGTTTAGGTCAAGGTTGCAGAAAATTTTATCACAGTGGAAGCCTAATTTTTTTTGGAGCTTAAAGTACTTTTGGTTGTCAACACTCTCTAGTATATTCTTTGAAATTGCGCTTATTAGATTTTGTGTAGCATGTGCCTAAACTTGCGAAAAAACGCGGTGGGCAATTTTTTTTCCTGGATTTCAGGTTGTCATAAATTTTTAACCAAAAAACTTCAAAGGTTTATACTTCGTAGTTTTATTGTCCAAATACTTGTTTTTAATGTTTTACAGCTACAGAGCTTAAATATTGTATTTGTAAAAGATATTGGCACCCTAAGTGTCGATGAAAACGCTTCTTTTGAAAAATCGCCTGTTTTCAACTCACTATATCTCAGGTTTGTCACCTAAGACCATATTTTCTTTGGCACCATTAGAAAGAACAGATTTTTTCCTATCGAAATGAGTTTTTTTTTCGATGGTGTTCTTTCGAATAAGGATGAAAAAATTAGCTTGAAATACTGTCTGTTATGAAGAATTGGCATAATTAGGTTAAGACTGCAGAAAATTTTATCACACTGGGGGCCTAATATTTTTGGAGTTTAAAGTACTTTTAGTGGTCAATACTCTCCAGTATTTTTTGTGAGATTGAGCTAATTAAATTTTGTGTACCACGCATGTTAACTTGCAAAAAAAAACGCGTTAGGCAATCTTTTCCTGGATTCATAAATTTTTAACCAAACAAATTCAAAGGTTCATATTTCGTAGTTCTATTGTCCAAATACTTGTTTTTAATGTTTTACAGCTGCAGAGCTTAAATATTGTATTTGTAAAAGATATTGGCAACCTAAGTGTCTATCAAAATCATTTTAATGGAAAATCGGCTTTTTACAACTCACTGTATCTCAAGTTTGTCACCTTCAACCGTTTTTTCGTTGGCACCATTAGAAAGAACAGATTTTTACCTATCGAAATGAGTTTTTTTTTCGATGGTGTTCTTTCGAATAAGGAGGAAAAAAAAAAGCTGGAAGTTTTGTCAGTTGTGAAGAATTGGCATAATTAGGCTAAGACTGCAGAATATTTTATTATGATAGAAGTTCGAATTTTTAACAACTTAAAGTACATTTAGTTGTTAATAGATTCTAATAATTATGTGATTTCCAGCTCATTAGCTTTTGTGTAGCATACATGAAAATTATTGGCAATTCCTGTTTAAAAAATAGCTTGATTTCAATGAACTGTAACTCAGGTTTGTCACCTTCCATCATCTTTTCGTTAGTACTACTATAAATAACAGATTTTTTCTTATCAGAGTATTTATATAAACAACTAAATGTACTTTAAGTTGTTAAAAATTCGAACTTTTGGTATAATAAAATTTTCTGCAGTCTTAGCCTAATTATGCCAATTCTTCATAACTGACAATACTTCGAGCTATTTTTTTCTTCCTTATTCGAAAGAACACCATCGAAAAAAAAACTCATTTCAATAGGAAAAAATCTGTTCTTTCTAATGGTGCCAACAAAAAAACAGTGGAAGGTGACAAACTTGAGATACAGTGAGTTGAAAACAGGCGATTTTTCATTAAAATGATTTTGATAGACACTTTTGACAACAATATCTCTTACAAAATCAATATTTAAGCTCTGCAGCTGTAACATATTAAAACCAAGTATTTGGACAATAGAACTACGAAACATGAACCTTTGAATTTGTTTGGTTAAAAATTTATGAATCCAGGAAAAAGATTGCCTAACGCGTTTTTTTGCAAGTTAACATGCGTGGTACACAAAATTTAATTAGCTCAATCTCACAAAAAATACTGGAGAGTATTGACCACTAAAAGTACTTTAAACTCCAAAAAATATTAGGCCCCCAGTGTGATAAAATTTTCTGCAGTCTTAACCTAATTATGCCAATTCTTCATAACAGACAGTATTTCAAGCTAATTTTTTCATCCTTATTCGAAAGAACACCATCGAAAAAAAAACTCATTTCGATAGGAAAAAATCTGTTCTTTCTAATGGTGCCAAAGAAAAAATGGTCTTAGGTGACAAACCTGAGATATAGTGCGTTGAAAACAGGCGATTTTTCAAAAGAAGCGTTTTCATCGACACTTAGGGTGCCAATATCTTTTACAAATACAATATTTAAGCTCTGTAGCTGTAAAACATTAAAAACAAGTATTTGGACAATAAAACTACGAAGTATAAACCTTTGAAGTTTTTTGGTTAAAAATTTATGACAACCTGAAATCCAGGAAAAAAATTGCCCACCGCGTTTTTTCGCAAGTTTAGGCACGTGCTACACAAAATCTAATAAGCGCAATCTCAAAGAATATACTGGCGAGTATTGACAACCAAAAGTACTTTAAGCTCCAAAAAAAATTAGGCTTCCACTGTGATAAAATTTTCTGCAACCTTGACCTAAACATTGCAACTTGTTTCATGAAGTTCATCCGCCATTTTGGGCCACATTTTTTGCGGGATCCTAGCTCCTCCAGATTTGGATCTTGGAAGCTAAAAATTTGCACAGGTTAGTTTCATAGGCCTGTCTATACCTCTGTAAAATTTGATCCAAATCGGAGATAGTTGGGTGGGGACCACTAGTCCACTTGACATGGAATGACTCAATTAGTAATGGCGCAGTCTATCATACATTAGGTTAGATCATTTCGGCTCATTTGCTTTCATAATGCTTTCAAAATAAACGTTTCTTTTTGACTTTTAAATCATGGCTCTGGGTACATCTCTGAACATGTAGAGTTTCGACTTTTTGAGTTGTGACAGTATTCTTCTAGGCGTGCGATATATAGTGCTCCTCTGGTAAGTTGACTAACGACTTATCTCCTCTTTTTGGGTAATAGGAAAGGGTAAGTGCCTCGAATTTGAGCTGGAATACTTTTGCAAAGGGTCTACTAAAGTAAACCTGCTCAATTCAGCACCAATTACTCGAAAAAGGGGTACACTGCCTGCCGTGCTAAGCTCAAAAGTGGTATCTGCAGTCGAGCTCAAACTAGGATACAACTCAAAGTTTTGCGCCACCATGTATTTGATTCAGATGAAACTTTTTCAGAATTAAAAAAAATTATTTCCCGTTCTCAAATGACCATATACTTTTTTATTTAGGTAAAATAAGTCACAAAGATCCACCTGGTGGCAATAACTCGTTTTTTTAACCTTCGTGGGTTCCTTGGGGTCATATGTGACCCCAATGCAATTTCTGTTTAATATATCTTATTAATCAACCATTCGTTTTTAATGGCATTTTGTGGCTTTTATTCTTCTAGTTTTCTATTCAAAATAATGCTATTATTGTGTTTTATTTTTCCCGAATTGCATTTTTTGCACACAAGACACTTGGGGTCACTTCCCCAGAATGCCAAAAAAAGAGGACGTTGCAACTTTTGCCCAAGAGAACTGGACAGAAAATGCATCGAAAAATATCATAAGTGTTTGAAATTCAATTTCAAAAAATCATGTTTTTTCAAGTCTGTAACAGTTGTAAATAAATCTACAGTTATTGTAAGTTTTGCTCTAAAATTTTAATTTTTAATGCAGAAGCTAAATTTTACTTTGATTGTGTCTTTTTATTTTTTTAGCATTAAAAAGTGTGTGAACTTAAATAATGCATGTAACATTCAATAATCATAATAAATTAATTAAAGGAAGCATTGGGGTCGTTTATGACCCCAAGGGTCTTGAGTGTAACTGAAATGGGAGGGACCTACGAGGGTTAAAGGGCAGATACGAGTTTTGTGTTTCGCACGGCAGTACAAGTTTTAATTTCGAAGGTCAATTTTCCAGAAGAGCACTGTTAAAGAAAGTTTTTGAAAAAAAAAAAAACACTAACCTAAATAAAAAAAATAGTAATATTAATTACATTAGAAAAACAGGAATGTGCAATGTCGTGACAAATAAAGAAGCAAACAATAATCGCCCCATGGAATGGATGAAGCAGTTAGCTACAAATATTTTAATCTCGAAATAAAGCATAAAGGAATTCAAAATGAAATTTCTTTGATTTTACACGTTTTTTTCACGAATTGCATAACGCATGCAAAACTCAGATATATCTTAGACTTTTGTGCTTGTATAGGGAAACTCGTAAACCATAATTTCTAAAGATAATCAGTTTTCATTTAAGGACATGAAAAAATCCGATGGGCAGTAATTGACCAAATTATATCTGCTAATTGAATGACAACTCTGTAGTTAAATTACTTTAAGATACTAAATAGTCATTAATGTATTTATAATTTATTTAGTCTATCTTTCCAAATATTCAAACATGTTATACAGCGACTTTGATAACAACATGACTATATTC
>JAXGGA010023304.1:0-13669 GCA_038373865.1 Uloborus plumipes | reverse complement strand
TGGGAAATAAGTCGAGGGCCGAGAAAAGCTTTGCCAGAGGATTTATTCTACTTTAAAATACTTAAACGGGAAGTTTCTGCTTTGCGTAAAGTCTTTAGCATCTGCGAGGGTGAGAAACCGTTGAAATATTTGAGATACTTTAACATTCGAGGGAAGAATTTAAGGAAATAAACTTCAACAGCTCCTGTCGAGTAGAAATAGTTCTAATGTGTGTAAATTCTTCGTCACTTGTAACTTAGCAATGTATGTGTGGACCATTCCTATAACATATTCTTACCTCAAATTGTTATCACACATTTCTTTTTTTTTATTTGTATGCTGCCATAAAAAATGACTATTAAAATTTCATTGAAAATATATTTAAGTTATACACTGAAGTGACAAAAGTCATGGGATACCTCTTAATATCGTGTCGGCCCTCCTTTTGCCCGGCGAAGTGCAACAACTCGACGTGGCATGGACTCAACAAGTCGTTGGAAGTCTTCTGCAGGAATATTGAGCCATGCTGTCTCGATAGACGTCCATAATTGTGAAAGCGTTGATGGGGCAGGATTTTGGGCACGAACAGACCTCTCGATGGTGTCCCATAAATGCTCAATGGGATTCATGTCGGGCGATCTAGGTGGCCAAATCATTCGTTGGAATTGTCCAGAATTTTCTTCAAACCAATTGCGAACAGTTGTGGCCCGGTGACATGGCGCATTGTCATCCATAAAAATCCCATCGTTGTTTGAGTACATGAAGTCCATGAATGGCTGCAAGTGATCTCCAAGTAGCTGCACATAAGCATTTCCAGTCAATGTTCGGTCCAGTCGCACTAGAGGACCAAGTCCATGCCATGAAAAAACAGCCCACACCATTACGGAGCCACCACCAGCTTGAACAGTGCCTTGCTGACAGTTTGGGTCCATGGCTTCGTGGGGTCTGCGCCACAGTCGAACCCTACCATCGGCTCTTACCAGCTGAAATCGTGACTCATCGGACCAGGCCACGGTTTTCCATTCATCTGGGGACCAACCGATATGCTCACGTGCCCACGAGAGTCGCTGCAAGC
Organism: Uloborus plumipes; assembly: GCA_038373865.1. Taxonomy (NCBI): domain Eukaryota; kingdom Metazoa; phylum Arthropoda; class Arachnida; order Araneae; family Uloboridae; genus Uloborus; species Uloborus plumipes. The sequence goes on along the minus strand of JAXGGA010023304.1, from coordinate 12,615 downwards.
GATGTCGTTCTGTCAGTAAAGGCACTCGAGTCGGTCTTCTGCTGGAATAGCCCAAGAAATCCAAATTTCTCCGCACAGTTCTAGCAGACACGTCCATTGTACGTCCCACATTGATTTCTACGGTGATTTGACGCAGTGTTGCTTGTCTGTTAGAATTTACGACTCTTTGCAGACGTCGCCGGTCTCGATCTTTAAGTGCAGGCGGTCGACCACTGCGCTGTCCATGGTGGGATGTTATGCCTGAAATTTCATACTCTCGGCACACTCTTGACACAGTGGATCTGGGAATGTTGAATTCTCTAACGATTTCCGAAATGGCATGACCCATGCGTCTAGCTCCAACTAACATTCCGCGTTCAAAGTCTGTTAATTCACGTCGTGCGGTCATCATCACGTTAAAACCTCTTCACATGAATAACTTGAACAGAAATGAAAGCTCTGTAAAAGCACTGCGCATTTATACCTGTTCTATGCGATGCTACTGCCATCTGAAAATTTGCATATTGCTATCCCATGACTTTTGTCACTTCAGTGTATAACTTGTTTGGAATTCAAAATCCATTTTTAACGTGTAAAACAGCAAAAAAGAAGAAAAATCTATCAAACTTAATGAATTAAAAGTGTTAGTTATATGTTTCAAAATGTTTACCATAGAATTTGATTATTTGACTGTAATGTATGGTTTAGCATTAAATTAGTCCACACCACAACTTGGTGGATTTCTCACTGACATTTAAGAGCTTTCTTTAAAATCTACGCTTCCAAATTTTTTGCGCACTAGTTCTTGTAAAATAAGTACTCATGGAGGTTTAGTTTCTCTTTGGGTTGATTTTTTTGAAATTCATCTACTTATTTATACTCAAGTTTTTGAATGTACAAATTTAAATTATTCCAAATTTAAGCTTTGGGGAAAGTCGTTAACCTGTGGAAATATTTGAGACACTTTACCATTCGAGAAAATCCCTGGGATTTTAATGAAATAAACTTTGCCAGTTCATGTCGTTTAAAAAAAGTTTTAATGAGTGTAAATTCTTATTCACTTACATCATTTTGAGAATGCAGTATATGTACCATTGTTTTTGACAGCATATGCAGCACAAATTGAAGGAATAAATTAATAATATGTAATTAAAATTGAACTTAAAGAAAAATATATATTAGTTTTATCCGTTTTCCACAACAGAGACGTCATATTTTGAAGTATAAAACAGCAGAAGTAAAACAAAACCTCATCATCAGAAACGTTTTAAAACTATTCTATATTTTCCCAAATTTTTGACCGTTAACTTTGGTTATTTGATAGCAAGAAATGTGTTTGACGAACTTCATCGATTTATAGTTGAAAACCACTATCCGGGTTTCTGGTGGGGTTTCCTGGTGATAGCAAACTGCTTGTAAATAATGCTTTATCATCGGTTAGGTTTTGTGAGAATGATGAGGTCACGATATAGCTCATTTTTATTTTTATAATACTACATCAAAAAATGGGTGGATGGCCTTATTGGTCTACTTTTTCTTATTTGCCGCATCTAATTAATATTAACTATCTCGCGCAAAGCATATTCATTTGAACATACTAAAAGAACATTTACTTCAGATGCATTTTTTTTTTTTTTCAAATCAGAGATTCTTAGTTCAGATGCACTGCGCGCATTTTTCTTTGTTTTTAAATCAGAAATTATTAATTTTTGAGTCGGAAAAAGTACAATTTTCCAGTGAATAATATATTTACGGAGTATTTTGGATATTTCATTTGTTCGATATCATATCGCCAGAATAGAAGAAGTAAGAAAAAATAAGAAGCAACTCATGTGTATGGCTTGTGAAATCTGTTTTCGAAAAATAATGGGCTTTGGAAACTTGTATGAATGAGATAAGTCACAAAAGTCAGTAAATAGCTAACCAAGTGAGTGTTCCGTTAAATCGTAATTAAATCCGGAAAAAAACTGTAAACTCAAAAAATCGATATTGGTTCGAGTTCGATATTTTCTTTGATATTTAATTAATGAGTCAAGAGCAGGAGTTCTGAAAATCCTGTTTTCGTATATTTTGAAAAAAAAAAGTCAAATATTAAATTTTGGGTGTTTTTTGCTTTTTTGTTTTTTACGATAGCAGTAAAAATAATGTTTAAAATGAAGCTCTACTTATGAAATTCGATAAAGTATTAAAGAAATGACTATTTAGAAAAAACAACACTGAAAAATTATATATAATATATATATATATATATATATATATATATATATATATATATATATATATATATATATATATATTTTTATGTATTTATGTATGTATGTATTTATGTATGTATGTATGTATGTATTTATGTATGTATGTATGTATGTATGTATGTATGTAGGTATGTATGTATGAATGTATGTATGTATGTATTTATTTTTTTATTTATCTATCTATCTATCTATCTATTTATTTATTTATTTATTTATTTTTATTTATTTATTTTAATGTGTATGTGTGTGTCTGTGTGTGTATAATAAGAGCAAAAAAATCCGGGCTTTGTGAAATTAATATATACAGGTACACATTTTTGTCACTGATAATAAGAATGCATACTTAAAAAGCCATTATCCCTAAAGATTTTAAGCAATGCATTAATACTTTTCATTATCACGCGTCATTTGCAAAGCATTATTTTTTGTACATAATTCCTCAGAATGATTGCTAATTTGCAAAGACTGAACATTCTATTAAGCCAAGCAGAAAGAGATCCAGACAAAAAAAAATAAAACTTCTTTTTGCACACGCTAGCAACCCCGACTAAGTATAATTAATGATTGTAACGTTAGGAAAGATCTTATTGGGTGCAGTAATTTAATTCCTACAGTTCATCTTATTCCTTTAAATGAAGATCTCGGTTGTCAAGTGAGCTTAATAGGATTAACGTCTCTCTACAGTGCTGTGTTGGGCTGCATACTGCGAAAAGCTTCTGAAACTCAAACGGGCGAATTTCATTGGTTTATATTTGTTGAGCTTGTTAGAATTCTATTTAGCGATTACTTTTTCATCAACTTGCAATAGTAAATGGAATACATTACAACTACTTTGTAGTGCTGTATTTAATATTTTCTTAATGTTACCGTATGACTTTCTTAAGGAAGTGCACTGTAAAAAAAAGTTGTTCTTACAGTATAATACAGCTAATTTTATAGTAATAAACTGTAAAAATCGCTAAATTTACTGCAATAAACTGTAAAATTGCAACTTTTACAGTACTAAACTGTAAAAGCAATAGTTTTACAGTAATGAACTGTAAAATTCCTAGTTTTACAGTTTATCACTGTACATTTTACAGTTTTAAACTTGAACCTCTGCTGCCAGTATTATACTTTTGTTTTTATAAAATTATGCATCTAAATTTTACGGCAATAAACTGTAAAATTTCTAACTTTACAGTAAAAAACTGTAAAATTGCTAGTTTTACAGTTTATTTCTGCGTGTTTTACAGTTTTAAATTGGAACCTCGGCTGCCAGTATTATACTGTAAAAACAACAGTTCATTTTTTACAGTATAGTTCCCTTTTTTTAATGTTTCCATAGTAATTTATTACAGGACAAATCTGTACCTCAGAACCAGACTAACGTAAGTCCATTTTCGTCATTTTTCAGTAGTTGGGGAAAACGATGTATTCGACAATCGTTTTTCCCCTCTACCGAAAAATGACGAAAATGGACTTACGTTAGTCTGGTTCTGAGGTACAGAAATGTATGAACATATCTTGTTAAAAGTTCGTGCGCATAAAGAGTTTTCGTTAAATTTCCTTAAAATAAACAACAATCAATAAACTATTAATTATAGCCTATAAGAAAAAAACTATGTTACTTCTCATTCAAGCCAAAAGAAATTTCTTGACTAAAGTAGTTGTACACATCATTCCTTTATCCTCATGCATAAAATATCTTAGGGCCGAATTCAAGTGAGACACCATTGCAATCGCTACTGGAAGTCGAATTACGATAGAGTAGCATCTCGTAGCGACTGTAACGTTTCACTTGAATCCAAATTTGGGAATTTGCGATTGCATTGGTGGGTTGCGATTGTCCGTACTTCACTTTAATCTCGTCCTTAGTCTTGACAATTTTTCCTCTGAACGCATCACATTGCTCAAAAATATCACTTTTTTTCAGTATGCAGTTTAACAAGCAGCACTAGATGACAAATATGCTAAATTGCATGTAAAGAATACATCTCGGTGGAATATCCAAATTATTGTTAATTTGACAAAGAAAAACAGTGTGGAAAGGAGATAGTCAAAAATTCAGCTAGAACTGAACGAGGGTATTATCTATTGCATCCAAATAGACATTGAAATACTAGCTATAACGGGGGCCGAATCCACAACGAATAAATTCTGCACAGATAGACTCCTTGCTTGAATTGCATAACGAATCCCAAAAGAACTGTATCTCTACAGCCCATGATTGTCGAGAAAAGTTCCGGAGAAAACTATGACGTCATATCTGGTGCTACAAGAAAATGGAAACATTCTGCGTTACCCAGAATGCATTCATGCCCCAAATTGAGAAGCGGATATTTTGAACATTTAACCTTTTTATTTTTAAAAGGCTTAGTTTTTTTTCTTTTTCGGGAAAGTATACTGAAAACAAGGACGAAAATACTTTTGGAAAGATTTTTTTCTTTTCTTCCTCTTCATCATCATCATCATTTTCATCTTCATCAACGGCAGTAGTCGTAAAAAAGTATTATAAGTATAAAATGATAGTAGTAGTAATAGTAGTAGTGGTGGTAGTCGTGAAAAAAATAAAGTCGAAAAAGAAATACCAGAAGTATAAAACGGTAGTAGTAGTGGTTTCAGAAGTAGTAGTACAATAAAGTAACTCAGTGTTTGTGAGAATTTTAAAATAATGAATGATTTTATTAGAATGTCTTTGAAATTAAATTTAAAAGCATACTACATTTTTTCAACTTACTACAAAAAAAGCGGAAAGAAAACCTCATTAATAACCTGTTCAATATTTTGAGACATTTTTGAGCAAAAAAAAAAAAAAGAAATCTAGTACTATTGACTTGCGTATTTTCTTCCAGTTAATAACGACGGCCAAAATAGATGATACCATCTTACAATCAATATGCTTCTTTAATAAATTTATAAACATAAATAAAATGTGAAGAATTCTCGTAGTTTAATGATATTCAATAAAACAATGCACTTGAAACATTACTACTGTGATCTTCATGAAAATCTGATAATTAAATAGTGATTTCTTATAATGCCTTTTTCGAGATATAAGTCACTGCCTTTTTTTTTAATCTTTGAATAATGACCTAATAAAATGCCGACTATAGAAAATTTGGAATGACGGAGGTTGAAGAAATATATAATGCTGATTGACGAAATATATATATACACTGCAAAAAATGAATTATTGTTTTTACAGTATAACACCGGTAGCCGAGGTTTTAATTTAAAACTGGAAACTAAACAGTAATAAAGTGTAAAACTAGCAATTTTACAGTTTCTTAACAATTCACTGCATTTTTTTTTTTTTTTTTTTTTTTTTTTTGTCGTGTCTATGACTTAGCCGAACTAAATAGCTCCATGGATCCTTATAACTGCTTTTGCGATTTGTTGGATGTTATCGTCATAAAGGTCTACAAGTGACGGCAATACACCAATTTTTCTCAGGTTCGCACTTATTGCCGGACACTCAAAGATATGACGAGGTGTAAGCTGTGTATCTGGGCAATTGCAACAGTTTCTATACACCCTTCTACCCTCTCCATCAATCTTCATGCCCCTGTGATGGCCGGTTCTCAGCCTGGTTATAGTTTTTGTTATTGGTCGACTTGTATTTATCTCACAAAGCTGGTGTTTCACTTGGATTGATTTATCTCTAAGTTTAGATTTCGCTATTGCGTTCACTGCATGGTGTGCCTGATATGGCACAAACCAAAAAAACCCTCATATATTCCTATGATATTTAAATGCAGTTAAGCTGAGCTTTGGGCCCCTTCTGAAATATTGCTTTTCAGTTTAGTGTGATTTTTATGCAAAAGTTAGTTGTACTAGTCTAAGTATTACAGTGCTTAATCATTATTTCCTTTGTACTAAAAATGTTTAAATATATATGCTGTACTTAGTGGCAAAATTTTTTTGTTCCACTTATGGCACAAAACACATTGTTGATCATTACACGAATCAGTATAAGCATATACGATGTGCTTTGCGCCATATCGTCGCTTTGGAAGAATAACGCTGCAACTCAAAAAAATCGAAAAATAACATTTTTATATCATTTTGTTCAGAAAAATTTGCTCTTTATGATGAACAAGGTTACAACTCAAAAGTGTCAAAAATATCCGCTAGGGAGCCATTTTTGGAGAACACTGATGTCACTCAAACTACCTTCACTCTTTTTTAAATGACGTCATTAGTTAAAATGCCATTGAAGTCAATCATGCTACATTAGAAAAGAGATTAAAATGCGGTTTTTTTAATGCTAGTTTCATTAAAATAGTCGCAATAGTTTTGAGCACAAGCGCGATAGAAGTTTCTGAAAAGTTAAAAATTGCTCTCCTGAAAAATGGGCTTTTTTGAGTTGCAGCGTTATTCTTCCAAAGCGACAATATGTGAAACAAACATATAAAACATAATTTTTTGGAGAAAATTTTTAAGATTAATTTTTTTTTCATTTTTCCTGAACTCAGGGCTATTAAAAGGTAACATATGATTTTTTTCATGAAAATATAAAAAAATTGCAGTGAAGGGTTAACGTAAAGTTAGCAATTTTACAGTTTATTGCCGCAAAACTAAGCTGTATTATCTTGTAAAAACAACAGTATAATGCTGTCTGCAGAAGTTCCAGTTTAAAACTGCAAAATACACGGTAATAAACTGTAAAATTAGCAATCTAACAGTTTAGTACTGTAAACTGAGCAATTTTTACAGTTTATTACTATAAAATTAGCTGTATTATACTGTAAAAATAGCATTCATTTTTTACAGTGTGGATAGAAAAATATTTGTGTGAAGTGAATTTTTTTTAAATTTTAATGCTGGGAAAATGGTTTTAATCCCAGTAGATTTGCATTTCGTATCGGGAATTCACTTAATCATGAAAAACTGGATGCCTTTAAATTTCATTCAGTAGAGTTTTCATTGCATCACTAAAAATGTTACAACCACATATAAATTTATTTTATTCGAACATATAATAAAATCGCATGACAATAAAAGTAAATTTTTGATCTAAACCAGTACGTATTCAAATACGTTTAAAGAACAATTTTTCGTATCCACATTATTTTTATTTATACTTCGCGCTGCGGCTTTCACGGCTTCACTAAATCGAGCTTTTTTTTTTTTTTTTCAAATTGGTCATTAGCTATTTATAATGGACTCGAGTAAACTCTTTTTTTAAAGCAAAAAAAGTAAAAAAAGCAATTTAAATTATTAAAAATCTTAGTTAGGGAAATAATGGAGTCAGTTGAGGAGGAGAGGGGGGATATGTAGAAACTCTAATAAAAAAAGAGACAAGTGTCGCTATCTGCTTTCAGCCAGTGTTTGGAAGTAGTGCGCTACAAGTAGCGAAACTACTGTAGTGGCTACATTTTTTAGTAGTTTGTAGCGTAGTACACTACTTTAAAAAAAAAGTAGACTAGTGAGTAGCACGATACAAAAAATAGTAGTTAGTAGCGATTTCTGGAAACTACTTTTAGATTTTTACAAAAAAAAAGAAGCAAACAAGTTTCAATTGAATCTAATCGAGTAGATTTCTTCCAACCTTCCAACTTTTGAATCCTTTCTGGCGGCGAATAATCATAAAAATTGTAAAAAAATGGCTCAAAAGGATAAATTGACCAAAAAAGAAAAGAAAAAGAAATAGACAATGCTTTTAGTAATATTAAATGTTCAAACAAAGTTATTAATCAAACCACTTTTTGAATTTTTTCGCTCAAACCTCAAAGAGTGTATGCTTTTTATTTATTTATTTATTTGTTTTTTAAAAAGTAGCAAAGTAGGGACTACATTTCAAAAGTAGTTTGTAGTTGCTACATTAAAAAAAAAATAGTTCTAGTTGTAGGCAACTACATTTATAACAAAGTAGTTGTAGTTCGCTACAAGACCAATGTAGCTGTAACAACCACTACTTTCGACTATCAAACACTTACTAGAGGGTATACATCACTGTATTTTATTAAAAGAAGATGATTGGCTGTAATATGTAAACCGACCACTGAAAAATAAAGTATAGGAGCTGTAATGTACTTTATTTTTCAGCGGTTTCAGTAATTTTTCTTTTATCTCCCACGTAAAAATCCCCGAGACTAGTAATAAAGCTTAATTATTAAACTACAATTTTCAACGTGTGTTTTTCAACAGTTATATCATGTATACTTTCATTATTTTAAAACGTATTAAATAAGATGACCTTGCTTTGCATCGACATAATTTGAACGCAACATGGTAGTTACTCGTTTGTTACCCCCCCTCCCATTTATCCTTAATATATTTAATATCTTAAAATAAATATCTATTCAACAAAGCAACAAATCTGCACTAATTGAAATGCGTTTGCCTTCCGAATTTTTTTTTTTTTTTTCCTTCTTACATTATTCAATTTACCGGATGAACTGTTGCCTCCAAGATAGCAACATATGTTCGCAATAATTGAAGAAAGAGCTCTGAAGTAAAAATATGTTAGGAGATTTCGCTACACCAACTGAAACAAACTGAATAATTCATGTCCAAATTTGAATATAAAGAACATGCTTAACTGACATTGCTCGCAGTATAGCTGTAGGGATTTTATTTTTCGCAAATGCGTTCCCTTTTCCCAGAATTCGTCAAATGTTTATGAAAGCATTTGATCTTGCAACTTTATTTAAATTTCAATGTTCGCTCTAAGAAATGGTTTGAAGTTATCCGAATAAACTCGTTTGTTCGGTATCAGTGTTAGGGAATAAAAAGTTGATATGAGGAAGATTTAATGAGAAATTATTAGGGAGATATTAATAAATTTAAAAAAAGATTAACTTAAAAAAGCGATATAAATTGGAGTGGAAAAAAAATATTTGCCATTAAAGCATTATCTACTTCCCATTTTCGCGATAACCATTTTTCTTTAATAGGCTTTAGGACTCTTCAATGTTACGCCGAAGCGATAAATACCCATTATTTAGAAGCTTGGAGCTAAATTTCTAGACAAGCTATGATTAAAATTTTAGTTTCAAATTAAGGCCGAAAATATACGAAAAAATGTCTGATATAATGTGAATTTATTCAGTACACTTTTATTACAGGAAAAAATAATGAAAAAACAAAAAATTTTCTCGCTTTCAAAAACTAACAAGTAATAGAGAGAACTTTATCTTACTGCACAATGCAGCCCTAGTTCAATATTGATTTTAAAGTATTGCTAATTCATAATTTAAATTAACTTTTTTTTTATTTTTTTGCATTTTTTAAAATAAATTACCAAGTACCGAAATTTTGGAAGATTTTTTTTTCTTTAAATTAAATTTTGTTTTTCGATTAACGACGAACTTGTTACCAAGAACTTAATTACCAAAGAACTTGTCAATTTGATTTGAACTGTCTTGTGCTACTGATTTTAGGACTGACTTAAACACATGGTCATTGTCATCCCTGGCTGAAAGTAGAGTTTGAAATGTTTTTCCTATCAAAAGTCATTGAATAAAAAGTTGAGGGTTGTTCACAGTTTCGGTTATCGTTGTTGCTTTAACCCTTCACTGCACGGTGTGCCAGATCTGGCACAAACCAAATAAACCCTCATATATTCCTATGATTTTTAAATGCAGTTAAACTGAGCTTTGTGCCCCTTCTGGAACATTGCTATAACAGTTTAGTGTGATTTTTATGCACTAGTTAGTTGCACTAGTCTAGGTATTACAGTTCTTGCTTTTGAAAGAAAGATTTGTCTGCATTTCCGTTAGAAGTGTGCTTAGTCATTTTTTCCTTTGTTCTAAAAATGTTTAAATACACTTAGTGGAAAGTTTCTTTATACGACTTATGGCACAAAACACATTGTAGATTATTACACTTTTCGGTATGCAAAGCATATGCTATGTGCTTTGTGCCATATATAGAACAAACAATTAAAACATCATTTTTGGTGCACATTTTTAAGATTAATTTTGTTCTTCATTTTTCCTGAACTCAGGGCTATTTAAAAGGTAACAAATGATTTGCTTTATGAAAATATAAAAAATCGTGCAGTGAAGGGTTAAATATTTCTTCTTTCATCTGCCTTTGGTTGAATTCAAGTTACAATATTTTCGGAAGTAGAACACAGTACACTTGCTCCTATTCCCTTTCCTGGATGGCGCCTGTTTGTCGTAATAAGTTTTATATTTTTCGAAAAGAAGGAAAAAATCTGAAAGCGCACGCTAAAAAACATTGGGTCAATTACAATTTTTCTCAATTTTGGCTCACTTTCATCTTAAAAAACATAATTTTAAAAGACGCTCAATCGATGTATCATGTTCGTTGTCTGACGTCACAAGTGTACAAAACGCTCCAAGCAAGGCCGCTATATAGACGAGCCGCCGTTTTGTGGTTGACCTTTTCATTGTTGTGGAGCTGGAATTACCAGAGATCCAAAATGGCTGCGTCGGTTTCTCTTTATACAAAGTTTCTCCTCTTCTGACGCAATGCACTTTGATTTAGAAACCGGACATTTTAAAAAACTCGATTAAAAATAAGTTGTTGGTAAAATGAAAATATTTTCTGTCCCCTTGTTTTCATTATTATTATCATTATTGTTTTGCTAATTCTATCAATAACAGGGAATAAAAGTGCACTGCAAAAAATAAATGTTGTTTTTACAATACTGGTAGCCGAGGATCCAATTTAAAACTGTAAAATGCACAGTAATAAACTGTAAAACAAATCTAGCAATGTTTTAGTTTCTTACTGTAAAATTAGCAATTTTAGTTTATGATCGTAAAATTTAGTTGCATGATGAAGTATTTAGATACACTGTTAAAAAATAAAACAAAGAAAATTCTTTAGGATCGGATGCTGCTGTTTGTAACAAAGATGATCCAGACATACAAGTAGATCCAGCACTCCTTCCTTCAAAGAATGGTAACTATTGCCATTTGTAGGGAAATGTATCTTGCAGATGTTGTGAACTTTATGCAGACCCTGCAGTTTTATTTGAAGCTAAACACATGCTGAAACGGGTGTCAAAATCAGAATTGGGTTACACAATAGTCAAATGCAATCGAGTCTCGATAACTGGAAGTCCTGAGAGACCGGCTTCCTAAGATCTTCGAGTTACTAATATTTCGAGTTACTCTCAAGAGTTTGGGACCAGGCCCATCATTTAGAGGGGGGAAGGGGGGTTAATGCCCCCCCCCTGACTTTGAGAAATCAATTTATTTACATATAAGTGGGCGTGTTTTTTTTCTTCTGTTGAAATTGTATTCTGTTTTTACCCTTTGTCCCCCCCCCCTATAAAACCTGAAGTGACGGGCCTGTTTGAGACCCAATGAAAACTTCGAGATGGAGGAATATTCGAGCTATAAAGCTTCGAGTTATCGAGAGTCAACTGCGTGTGGTGAAGAATCTGACAACATTGTGTAGGCAGAGAGGTATGTTTTGGGCAGAGGATCTCTCGTACATCGCCTTCCTTGATAACGATACCTATGAACATATTGCTCTTTCGTATGTTAATGTTGTAATTAAAACGTATGGGGAACCTATGCTGATTTTGATGGCTACCAAGATGCTTCTCACTGACTACGCTATACGAAAACCAGTATACATTAATTTCAATCAGTGCATGCAGTTTTTCGAGGAAAAAAACTAGTTCTTGCCTGATGGAAAAAACAAGCAAACAATGATTTTCCTAAAAGTGATTCATTGGGAAAAAAAATTTCTGAACATTGGTGGTGATTCTGATGCGGAAATTACGCGTGCTACGGTATCCTTCTATGCAAATGTGCAAACCGCGGTAATAGGCGAAGACACTGATTGACTGATTTTGCTCCCCTATCACGAGAAGAATAATGGCTTCAGGCTGTGTTATTGGAGTGACATAACGCGAGGATGCACTCCCTATCCTGTCTACGATATTCTGAAAATGCAACTATCACTAGATCGCGAAAACTGCTACTTACTTTTTCTTCATGCTTATATAGGACGTGATAGTACATCTAGAACTTTTTTTATTTGGGAAACTACCAGTACTTGTCAACCTGATGATTGATGCAGAGCTATAATCTCTTGTAATGATTTTTTTCGCTGACTTATAATCGACCTCAGAAATTGCAGTCACTCTGAGAAAAGCAATGCCACAACTATATGAATCTCAAGATTTGGAATCTACAGACGTACTACAACATCGAACGTTGATAGCGATGGTAGCTACAGAAAAATCTTTGATTACGCCTGAAAGCTTACCGTCCACGAATTACCATAGCTACCACAGATAAATGTCTGCACAGCTTCTAAAGAGACAGGCTCAAAACAGAAGATTGTGGTTGGTACATTAAAAATAACGTGTACTATCCAATAATTTATGAATTACCACGGGGTGCAAACCATCAATTAAACATGGTTTCCTGTTAAAACATAAAAAAAGCGCTTTATTACGATACGGATG
>JAXGGA010023303.1:0-13669 GCA_038373865.1 Uloborus plumipes | reverse complement strand
AATGATAGAAACAGGCTTCTTCCTCGATCTTTTACTTAAAAAAAATAAATATGAGAATTTAAAATATAAAAATTGCATTGTTAATTTCGTTCCATAACATTTCAAAAATATTCTTTGTAATTATGAAAATCATAAAGCTAAGTTTTTTCTGTGCAAACAGATTATGATGCAGAAAACATTTTTAGGAGATAGTTCTCTTTCTTTTTCTTTTTTTTTTCTCCAAAATTTTACCAGATTTGGAAAATAAGTGTTTATTACATTTGGTACATGTAGTGAACATCTAGTTCTGAAATGCACTTTCTGGCCTGTTAAGATAAGGTTAGGAAATTTAATTCAACAAACAATAACAGTCTATTTTTCTCTTGGTGCTTGCACAGATAAAAGTCTGGATTTATGTAAATTATATTTTTTGTATTGGAATACCTTCAAATATTAACATTTCTCACAGAGAAATATGGCTTGTTGCTGACTAATTTTGGTAAATGTAAACACTAAATACAACAAAAATTATATGATACATTTCCATGCTGAATCATTTCAGTTTATTTTTCCCCCTTATTTAGAAGAGCTTATGAAAACTTTTTTACAAGCTAAAATATAGAGCTCTGTTTTCCAAGTTTTGCTCAAGTTTTTCTAGAGGGGGGGGGGGGCAAAGGGTAAAAACACAACACAATTTCACCAAAAAACAATAAAAACCACACCCACTTGTATGTAATTACATTGATTTCTTAAAGTCGGGGGGGGGGGGCAAATGACCCCCCCTGCCCCCCCCCCCTAAATGACGTGCCTGAAGGAAATACTACATTCTTCTTTGGTCTTATTTTTAGTAATTTCTTGGCCGAATATTTTTGAAGTTTGAACTAATGCATTTTCAAAAAAAAAAATACTCCAAACTAGTTTTTTAAATCTTTAATAATGTGTATTGAACTCAAAATCATGCAAAAGTATGCTTTAAATGCAACCTATGCTTTGTTTATTAACAAAAATAAGTTAACTATTCGGCGGCCGAATAGCCGAATATTCGGCCTTGAGTTTGGCCGAATATTCGGTATTCAGCCAAATCACTATTCGTTGCATCCCTAATAAGCACGAAACTGCAGTCCATGGATGGAATAAACGAGCTGGTGCATTTGCAAATCTCAAGGGGGTCTTTTACCCCTTTTAGGGGCAAATCTGTTAATTTCAACAGACTACGTTGTGATGTTCTGATTTGGCGACCACTTGGCAAATGTGTCGCCAAGCTTTCGGTCACCAACTCGGCGACATATGTGACAGGATTTTTTTTTTTTTTTTTTAATTTGGGTTACATTTGGCGCTATTGGCGACATTTTGCGAAGAATCCACGATGTGATGTTGAACTCGGCGATATTTAGACCATAAATCATTGCGAAACATTTTCCCCCCATGGAGCCCCAACCTTGTCTTGGAGATGGCTTGGCGACCGTGAGTGGTTGGACCCCCACCCCCTAAATGACGGGTCTGCGTCTGGCAAACATTCAAATTTTCTACACTAGAGCATTAATGCACACACACATTATCTGATTTTTTTTATGGATTTATCAATTTCTCTTTTTGATTTCGCTCCTTTCTTTCTTTGTCAGTATTCAGGCTCCCGGAAGAAGACCCCATGAGAGAAGCGAAGGCATGCAGACCGTGCGGGCGGAAGCGGAAGAACCCCGAACCACTCCCTCCGAAACCGCGGAAGCCTCTGAGCATCCTGACGATCCGGATCCCGCCCGATCCCGAGTGCCGGGATCCGATCCCGGCCGACGTCAAGAGGCCCGGCCTGCGCAGGACACCCCGGAGGATCATCCTGCGCATCAGGAAGGACTTCCTTTTCCGTGAGTCGGACCTTTTTTTTATCCTACTAAAAGAAAACCGTAAAAAAGCATAAAAAGTGGCTTCATGCATCTTAAAAATATCGCCAAGTCCAAAAAAAAAAGTCAAAAAGGCAGAAAAGAATTAAATAAATATCGAAAAATTAAAAATTGAAAAGTACGGTTTTGAGATGGGGAAATATATGTGTCGGTCCGTCTCCCCCCCTCCCCCCATAATAACTTTTGAATGAATGTTCGGATTTGAACGATTTTTTTTTGTTCGAAAGATCTCGGCGAGTACACATCATTCCCAATTTTCCTCTTTTTGAGTTGAACCATTTTTCGATCAACTTTGAACCGTTTTAAACAACCTGTGCTGCGACACTAACTTTTTAATAAACAGTCCGATTTGAACAAACTTTTTTTTGTTCGAAAGATCTCATGAAGGATACTTCATTCCCGCATTTAAATTTTCGATTTGAACAATTTTTCGTTCAACATTGAGCCGTTCAAATAACCTGTCCCCCCTAATAAATTTTGAGTGAACAGTCCGATTTGAACATTATTTTTGTTCGACTGATCTCTTTTCAGTTGTCATTCCCGTGCATAAATTTTCGATTTGAACTATTTTTGGTTCAACATTGAACCGTTCAAGCAACCTGTCGACCACGAATTACTTTGAGTGAGCAGTCCGATATAAACAAACTTTTTTTTGTCCGAAAGATCTTATCGAGGATACTTCATTTCCGTATTTAAATTTCCAATTTGAGCAAGTTTTCGTTCAACATTGAACCGTTCAAGCAACCTGTAACCTCTAATAACTTTTGAGTAAAGAGTATGGTTTGATCTTTTCTTTTTTTTTTTTTGATCGAAAGATCTTGCCAAGGATACTTCATTCCCGTATTTAACCCATTAGTGCCTAGCGTCCCTTTTTAGGGACGGTCCAAAAAAGGGTCTGAATTTCCCCAAAATGCACATTTCAACCAAATAATAGTTTTCAATGAGTACCTTGGTATTGTTTAAATTCGTTATTAACAGATTACAGCACATAACCATTGTAAAGTGTCTTCTGTAGCAGTTTTAATGTGATCTTTATCAAAAATGACATCGTTCAAAATCTCCAGAAAAAAAGCTAAGTTTTCAAAGTTATTCCCAGCTTCCCAGTTTATGTTAATTGCTGATTTTATTTCTTCTTATAAAATGTCTTTTTAAATACTATATCGTAGGCAGAAATTTTTTTTAGTAAAACAAGTATGTACCCTCTGGGGTCTGTCGTAACTTTTAATATACGAATTAGGGATGCAACGAATAGTGATTTGGCCGAATACCGAATATTCGGCCAAACTCAAGGCCGAATATTCGGCTATTCGGCCGCCGAATAGTTAACTTGTTTTTGTTAATAAACAAAGCACAGGTTGCATTTAAAGCATACTTTTGTATGATTATGAGTTCAATATACATTATTAAAGATTTAAAAAATAATTTGGAGTAATTTTTTTGAAAATGGTAGCATTAGTTCAAACTTCAAAAATATTCGGCCATATTCGGCCAAAAAATTACTAAAAAGAAGACCAAAGAAGAATGTATTTCCTTACCAATTGTTCTTAAAGATCAGAGCTCTATATTTAAGCTTCTAAAAAAGTATTTCATAAAGCTCTTCCAAATAAATAAGGGGAAAAAATAAACTGAAATGATTCAGCATGGAAATGTATCATATAATTTTTTATTGTATTTAGTGTTTACATTTACCAAAATTAGCAGCAACAAACCATATTTCTCTATGAGAAATGTTAATATTTAAAGGTATTTCAATACAAAAAATATAATTATATTTAGATAAATCTAGACTTTTATCCATGTAGGCACCAAGAGAAAAATTGACTGTTATCGTTCTTAGAACCCTTATTTGAAAAAACGAAATGGTTTAAGTAGTGAGAATTAAATTTCCTAACCTATCTTAACAGGCCAGAAAGTGCATTTCAGAACTAGATGTTCACTACATGTACCAAATGTAATAAACACTTATTTTCCAAATCTGGTAAAATTTTAGGAAAAAAAGAAAAGAGAGACCTATCTCCTAAAAATGTTTTCTGCATCATAATCTGTTTGCACAGAAAAAACTTAGCTTTATGATTTTCACAATTGCAAAGATTACAAAGAATATTTTTGAAATGTTATGTAGGGAAATTAACAATGCTATTTTTATATTTTAAATTCTCATATTCATTTTTTAAAAAATAAAAGATCGGGAAAGAAGCATATTTCTATCATACTATTCCATTTTTATACGTATTTTATTTTGATAAAGAAAGAACTGATCATTGTTTCATGTATGATTTATGCTTATATTTTATCAATTTAAATCTTTTATGTATAAGAATTAGTTTCATAAAATAAGTATACCAACCCTTGTAATATGCAAGAAAAAGTATTTTGTTTTTCTGCTCTATCCTATAATTTTGTATAGATTTATTTTATGTGTTAAGATGGTCAAGGTTGTAGTACAAGCAGTTTAAGTTGACCATAAAAATAGTGAATACCCTCAAAAATGACAAAGTATCATAGTATAACAAGATTTCATTTAAAATGTCCATTGAACATGAAAAGAGGAATTAAAAATATATAAAAAACTTTCAAATTGCGAAAATTAAATACATTTTTGCACAGTATTCGGCCAAGGCCGAATAGTTAACTAGGTATTCGGCCGAAGCCGAATATTCGGCGGACGGGCCGAATAGGCCGAATATTCGGCCTCGGCCGAATATTCGTTGCATCACTAATACGAATTTTCTTTTCTTAATAAAACAATTATTTTTTACATAATATTTTTTTTATTATTTTTCCCGTCCATTAAACACTGTTTGTAACCAGTACACAAAATATCTTTGGAAAAAAAAATGTCAGGCATTAATGGGTTAAGTGACCCATTAAATGACCAACTCCTACTCTTAAAATTGCATTGCTTTTTTTTTGGGGGGGGGGGGGAGACAATTTTTTTTCTTAAAAAAATTATTCGTTTAAGAAAGTATTTTATTGGTCATTAATAAATTTCTTATTTTTAATTATTGGCAACGGATTAAAAATAAAATGCGAGATATTTTTTCTAGGAACGAGTTTTTTTGCTTAATAAAATGCTTTTTGATGTGCTTTCTATTTCTAATTGTTGTGGTAAAGAAATTAAGGAACTTTTCTGCGGAAGAACTATAATTGCTGCATTGTTTAAAAGATGCGTATCTATTTCATCTGATGAGAGAGGTATATTTTGTTTTTAATCAGCTGTTTTTGTGCTAAAAAGGTAGGTTTGACATAATTTGCAGTCTCAGCTAATTAAGAGAATATTTATCAGATGCTAGAATGCCGATGTCAATATACGGGAAGGTAAGCTCGTTTAGTTCTCAGCCTGGTGAACCACAAGTACATAGTACTGTCTAACCTCGAAAACCGCGCCTAGCACCGTTGAACGGTTCTATTTCTGAAAAGGGTGACAGTTTGAATAAGAAAATGCGCCATGGTTGCATTTCTGCTTAATCTAAAAAAATTGTATTTTTTTATACCCGATAAAGAAGAGGAATAAATAAAAAAAAACAGAAACAAAAGCACGGTCAACACGTCAAATAAACGAACCCAACAAAAACAACCAAACGAAACAAAGCAAAATCTCCTCACATTCCTTATCATCATCACCCCCTAGTTTGCCAGAATCAGTAGAGAATTGAGGCATGCGCAAATGCGTCCGAGGTCGCCGGAAAAAATATCAAACAGTAACAATGAAAAAGTTGAACTGGGAAAAGCAACCATAAAAGAGCATGGTGTATTTTTCTTTTGAACAATAAAGGGTCATTCCATTTTAAATCAACAAATTTTCAAAAAAGTTGTTGCATCACCATTTTTGATTTTGATAAAAATTTGCATGTGTATTCCTTTTACTTCCCAGAGCTCAAAATGGTGGTCATTTTATTTTTTAAAAATTTACCCTTTGATATATAGGCCATTTTTTTTGTTGGCAACAGCGAAAATCGGGCGTTTTGATGCTTTGTCTTATGAACTATAACTTTTTTTCTATCAAAGATTTTGAGCTTAAATATAGCTCATTGGAAAGCTAAGAAAAAGATCTTTTTATATATGCTATCAATAAATTTCAGATATTTAAAAAATATTTATTTTTTCAAGGTCAAAGTTCACGACGAAAATGACATTTTTTACTACTTTCGAACATTAAAAATCCCATGAAGGGTTCAAAGTAACAAGCCGATTTTTTCATCATATATTCATAGTCATGGTTACTTACTGTATAAAAAAATTGGCTTGTTACTCCACCCCCTTTATGAGATATGCCCCCCCCCCCCCCCCCAAAGTTGTAAATTTTTTAAAAAATCCAATTTTCAACGCTAAAAAAATGCATGTGGGGGGGAAAGATAAAATTTTTTTCATTTGTGGTATTTTAAGTACTTTTTACCAGCTTTCTAATAAAACAAAAGTTGCTTTGTTATTCAAAGGCGTTTGGCAGATATAAGGGACTGAACTTTCAAAAAATTGCACAAAAACAACACGATTATTTTCATTTTTTAAAATCTTTTTCGTTATTTAAATGTAATTATATACCTTATTCTTTGCCTTAAATGCTAAAAAAAGACTAAGAAGAGCAATGAAGAAACATATTTAAAGTTTAATAAGATAATTTAATATTTTTAACACCTGGGAATATAGAATACCATTAAACTTGTCTGATTTTTAAACATCTGATTGCTACCTACAACAGGACTGAGCATTTCTCAACTTGTCCAGGTTTGTTCATACCATGTGGTCATCCTTGTGCTGGCTTGCTCTCACATGTGTATCTTAGTTGTCTTTCAAATTCTGAAAGAAGTAGGTTGTTGAGCTAGTGTTTGCTGTAAAATCTTGTGAAGCTGATGTGATTTGTTTTCATTTCAAGTTCATTCATATTCACAGAATGTTTTGTTAAAGGTAAAAGAAGAAATTCTTTAGAATCATTAAAAATAAATTTAAATTTGTCTTTCTACATGTAAACTGTGAATAAGTTATGGATAACCCTAAATGCTCCATAGGAGTTTTTGAGAATGATGATTGTGATATTTTAAGTTACAGTAAGCAGTCTACTGTAAATAGTATTTCTGAGTACAGTGATGATGATAAAACTTTACTGCACCTGAGTACTGGGTGTAAAACTATTGAAACTGTTTGTAACCTACCATGCAAAAAAGTTTATTGCCAAGTTTTGCCACCTTTATGGAACTTCTAGCTGGTAGGTACAAACAGTTTCAATAGTTTTACACCTAGTTCTCAGGTGCAGTAAAGTTTTATCATCATCACTGTACTCAGAAATACTATTTACAGTAGACTGCCTACTGCAACTTAAAATATTACAACCATCATTCTCAAAAACTCCTATGGAGAATTAAGGTTAGCCATAACTTATTCACAGTTTACATGTAGAAAGACAAATTTAAATTTATATTTAAGGATTCTAAAGAATTTCTTCTTTTACCTTTAACAAAACATTCTGTGAATATGAATGAACTTGAAATGAAAAGAAATCACATCAGCTTCACAAGATTTTACAGCAGAAACACTAGCTCAACAACCTACTTCTTTCAGAATTTGAGAGACAACTAAGATACACATGTGAGAGCAAGCCAGAACAAGGATGACCACATGGTATGAACAAACCTGGACAAGTTGAGAAATGCTCAGTCCTGTTGTGGGTAGCAATCAGATGTTTAAAAATCAGACAAGTTTAGTGGTATTCTATATTCCCAGGTGCTAAAAATATTAAATTATCTTATTAAACTTTAAATATGTTTCTTCATTGCTCTTCTTAGTCTTTTTTTAGCATTTAAGGCAAAGAATAAGGTATACTAGGTGACCCGTGCGGAATTCCGCATAAAAAAAAACTCTAAACTTAAAATTTAATACGACAATTTTTATTGGCTTCATTATCTGCCCGAAGTTGCCGCGCAGTGTCGAAATCTATAAAGAAAAGTCCAGCGTAAGTTGGTGTAGTCCCTGCCGGAGGTTGCAAGTTCCCGATCATATGGTACACTTGACCATGTAGTTTAAAACAATATGGAATTCTGCCAGTAATGTTAACTGAGTCCACTTTGACTGAAGCGAAGGCCAAAGCATTGTTGAATTGTCTAATATTGTCTAGGTAGTAGACACCTTCCTGTTGGTACCCTGTTCCTTGGCATTGTAAAATCTTGTACGTTTGCACAACATCGCCATCTACTGCCGTCGTTCTGACAACTTTTCAAAGAGATCAAAGACACGTTCACTTTTACAACTACTACAAAAGTGATACCCTATATTAAAATCAAATACCCAAGGCTACTACTAAACTAAATACTAACGTTATCGTAAAACTACCATAGTATTTTGAAACAATAAAAGTTACAATTAAGGTTTACCGAGCTAAGCCTTGGCTTGAAATGTCGCATTTAAAATTGATTTGAGCAACAATGTAACGATTTTAACGTTTGAGCAAAAAATTTAACTTTTTCAAACTTCAATCGCTTATAAGTCGCTTAAACGTGGATTTTCGAGATTCTCGTTACGCGGCGCTAGCGGAGAAACGTTCTCGCATTTTTTTTAATCTTTCGAATGAAATCAAAATGGAGACGATACGACAATTATTTCGCTAGATAGAGTCAATTTTGTGCCCAAAAATTGAAGTTCGAATAAAAAACGAACCGACACTTTTTAGAGGGTGGGTCTAATTTTCGTCAATAGCCCGCGGGATAATCTTCAAAATCATAAATTTTCTTGCAATTTGATAAAGAAATGGGCGAGTTTCGACCGGGTATAGGATTCGGCTTAGAGAAATAATATATGGAGATAATTACATTTAAATAACGAAAAAGATTTTAAAAAATGAAAATAATCGTGTTGTTTTTGTGCAATTTTTTGAAAGTTCAGTCCCTTATATCTGCCAAACGCCTTTGAATAACACAGCAACTTTTGTTTTGTTAGAAAGCTGGTAAAAAGTACTTAAAATACCATATATAAAAATTTTTTTATCTTGCCCCCCCCACGTGCATTTTTTTAGCGTTGAAAATGGGATTTTTTAAAAAATTTACAACTTTGGGGGGGCATATCTCATAAAGGGGGTGGAGTAACAAGCCAATTTTTTTTATGCAGTAAGTAACCATGACTATGAATATATGATGAAAAAATCGGCTTGTTACTTTGATTCCTTCATGGGTTTTTTAATGTTCGAAAGTAGTAAAAAATATCATTTTTGTCGTGAACTTTGACCTTGAAAAAATAAGTGTTTTTTTTTAATCTGAAATTTATTGGTAGCATATATAAAAAGATCTTTTTCTTAGCTTTTCAATGAGCTATGTTTGAGCTCAAAATCTTAGATAGAAAAAAAGTTGTAGTTCATAAGACAAAGCATCAAAACGCCCGATTTTCGCTGTTGCCAACAACAAAAATGGCCTATATATCAAAGGGTAAATTTTTAAAAAATAAAACGAACACTATTTTGAGCTCTAGGAAGTAAAAGGAATACACATGTAAATTTTCATCAAAATCAAAAATGGTGATGCGCACCCTATTTGTTGATTTAAAATGGAATGACCCTGAAAAAATTGCTATTCTGTCGTCACCGCTTAATCGGGTAACGGATAAACGAATACCCCGTTTATACAAATAAAATGTCTCGGAACTGAATATTTTCCATGTCATAGACGTAATGTTAAAAATCCCCGTTTAATCGAATACCCCGCTTAATCGAATACTATTTCTTAGAATTCGTTTGTGCGTGGTCAACAGTAGGGTAAAAGCACCAGTAGTCGGCCATTTAAGAGATCTTTTGTTGATATTGGCTAACCTAGAACTTAGAACTATCAATACAGCAACAAAAACAAGGTAAAACTTAAGAATGAACCTTTCTGATAGTGAATCACCTACTTGTTTCAGAAATTAAAAAAATATATATTATGTTAAAATCCAAGCTGTTGTCAACACCAGTAAATGCTCCAGTCGTCGGCCACAGAATCATCTTAGCTGAAAAATAAGCAGAATCGCAATCTTGGATGACGGGCACACCATTCAAAATGAAATGACTCATTACTAATTCAAAAAATCTGGTATGGGTCCCACACTACTCCCTTTTACGTGTGAATTTCTTTGTAGATGCCTTAGTGTTAAAATAGTGCTAGGAGTGAGCAAGATAGCAATTCGAACATTTCCAGCCATAGTTTGCCACGAAACAATGCAAAACAAATGTTTTACAATGATTCATTTTCTAAATATCGCCGATTTTAACATCATTCAGTGGATTTTTCGCAAAATATCGCCAATAGCGCCAGGGTCATTCCATGTGAAATCAACAAGCCTCAAAACTTGACCATCACCAATTTCAAAAAAAATTATTGGGTTGATTACCTCTATAAAGTGATACAAAAAACTGATTTCTAAAATTTTTTTCAGCTGTTAGTTTTTTGTGTGAGACCGCTTAAAAAACGCAAAAAATGGAAAAAAGTGAAATTTTGAACATACAAAGATTCAATTTTCTCAGCTTTTATTGCAGCTAGAGTCTTTTGTTATATGGGTGATTCTACGCTATTTGAATTCAGACGGCCAATGGAAAAACTTCATGTTAAACTAATTTTATTAATGTTTTTGTATGCTTAAGCCCCACAGACTATTATCTTTTATATGGACCACCTAATTAATTCACTACAATTATTTTATTTTAGCATTTATAGCTGAAAATAGTCCTAAATGTATACTCCCCTGGCCTGTTCAAATACTAGTTTTTATACAAATATGTTCGACGTTCAATTTTTGCTAACTTGGCATAACGTTTTTTGCCATAATCATGCACTTACATTAACAGAGAAACATATTTCACCAGTAAACATTGAAAAAATATTTATTATTATTGTTAAAAAATACACTTTTCAACGGGCCATACCAACAGTGTCACCCTCACCTGGCGAACTTCAAAGACTGAAATTTCGCATAAAAAATGCACAAGGATGATGTTGATTGCGAATAACCAGTGTAATACTGAATAAAGTTAAAAGCAAGCTAAGAGTTTTTAAAAAAATTCGAATATTATTGAATCGGTTCTCGTTGAAAGTGCCTCAAAGCGTACTGCGCCAGTCGCTGTAGTATTTCCCCTGGTAAGTATAACTTTTTATATTTCATCGTTACATAAATGTGCGTATGTATAATGTAATGCTTATTGTGTGCAGACATCACGGTTTACGTGAAGTTCTGGTAAGAAGAACGCGTGATGTTGTTTTTATAGGTAATGTGTGATTTTGTCACTTCTCTGGCGTCACTCCCCTGGCAGTTTTGTTCCAAAAAAGGGTAAATATACATTAAAACTGTGTTACAAGCATAATTAATTTCATTTTTAATATTATTTGCCCCTGTGAAAGCAATTTGAATGAACGTAAATAATGCGGGAAGTATTTTTATTTGGGATCTGCGGTGCGACTTGTATGCAACATGTCGTGTTTTTAAGACTGTTTTTTTTATTTTATTACAACGCGAAAAAAATTTTTGAATACAGGTTTTATAGAAATGAGTCCATACTATGATTTTACACCGAAAAATAAGTGAAATAATCATAAATAAAACCAGAATTCTGCCAATAGTGTCACTTCCCTGGCAACGCATTTTCCCCTGGTATCGATAAACCCCCTAAAAATTGAAATTTCGTCTGGCCCTTACCACTACAATCATAAAAATAGCGGCTACTAGTGATATAATGAGGGTGAAATTAAACAGATTATTTTTTCTTTGGGGACACAAAAAACGCATTGACCGTAGAATCACCCATATGTCATTGTAAAGCTCTTTAAACAAGCTTTTAAATGATATATAATTTGACAAGGTTTCGCGATGTTAATATTTCAAGGTCACCAAAAGCATTATTTGACCTTGAATATTTCAAAAAGTGCATTTTTTAAAAATCTGAAAAAAATATATGTGTTACTTCCTAATGTAGTGTATATGTGGTAAAATTTGCAGAATGGGACAGCAATGGGATCTGGATGAAAAATGGAATCGACTTTTTACACTCTTACCACTTTATTGCAATGCCTATGGCTCCTGAGGATATATAATACAGAAATATTGCAAACTGCGAAATGTTATTTACAAGTGAAGGTTGGCTTATTCCACGTCTTGTTTTGAGAGGTTATAAATAATTCTTTTTCAGTTTCTACTAGGGTCTACTTTCGAAATAATAGCACTTATGGGCACATTGACAACATTTTCAAAGTCTGGATAGTAGATAGAATTTGAGTGTCCATGAGGCTGCAACAGCTTGATTTTCTTCATCTGTGTCTAAGACGCACCTTAGCCACCAATATCCATTATACCTGCAGATCAAGAATCTGCTTCCTGTTTATAATGTTCAATTGTGCAATATTGAAAATGAATTGATTTGATATGGAAAAAGAGGCTTTGAAATCCAGAAAAATGATGGCAAGAGCAACACCAGGCACTCAGTCTTCATTTTGTAATGCCATTAAACAGGAATCAGATGCAAGTGAATGCATATTCATTTTCAACATTATAAGGATCGAACGTACTACAACTGTCAAAGCGATCTTGATTGCCCAGAAATGGTTGGATTCTTGATCTGCAGGTATAATGGATATTGGTGGCTAAGGTACGTCTTAGACACAGATGAAGAAAATCAAGCTGTTGCAGCCTCATGGACCCTCAAATTCTATCTACTATCCAGACTTTGAAAATGTTGTCAATGTGCCCATAAGTGCTATTATTTCGAAAGTAGACCCTAGTAGAAACTGAAAAAGAATTATTTATAACCTCTCAAAACAAGACGTGGAATAAGCCAACCTTCACTTGTAAATAACATTTCGCAGTTTGCAATATTTCTGTATTATATATCCTCAGGAGCCATAGGCATTGCAATAAAGTGGTAAGAGTGTAAAAAGTCGATTCCATTTTTCATCCAGATCCCATTGCTGTCCCATTCTGCAAATTTTACCACATATACACTACATTAGGAAGTAACATATATATTTTTTTCAGATTTTTAAAAAATGCACTTTTTGAAATATTCAAGGTCAAATAATGCTTTTGGTGACCTTGAAATATTAACATCGCGAAACCTTATCAAATTATATATCATTTGAAAGCTTGTTTAAAGAGCTTTACAATGACATATAACAAAAGACTAGCTGCAACAGAAACTTAGAAAATTGAATCTTTGTATGTTCAAAATTTCACTTTTTTCCATTTTTTTGCGTTTTTTAAGCGGTCTCACGCAAAAAACTAACAGCTGAAAAAAATTTTAAAAATCAGTTTTTTGTATCACTTTATAGAGGTAATCAACTCTATAATTTTTTTTGAAATTGGTGATGGTCAAGTTTTGAGGCTTGTTGATTTCACATGGAAATGACCCGCCAAATTAAACCCAAATTAAAAAAAAAAAAATTTTTTTTTCGCCAAATTTGTTGCCAACTTGGCAACATGTCGCCAAGTTGGCGTCAAACACTTGGCGACCAAAAGCTTGGCGATTTATCGCCAAGTGGTCGTGCCAATTCATCTGCATTGAAATTAACACTGATTTACCCCAAAAAAGGGGGTAAAACACCCCCTTGGGGGCATTCGAATGCAACTACAAGGGGAGGTGCACAACTAGACCATCCTCAGAGCCTACATACCAAGCTAGAAGCTTCTACGGCATATAGTTTTTGAGTTATGCGACCCACATACATACATACATCCGCACACACGTATATACAGACGTCACGAGAAAACTCGTCGTCATTAACTCGGGGGTGGTTGAAAATGATTTTTCGGCTGCTTATATGTTGGTAGGTACATATGCACGTGCTGACTGG
>JAXGGA010023302.1:0-13674 GCA_038373865.1 Uloborus plumipes | reverse complement strand
CTTCCTTCCCTGACAACTTATTAGGTATTAGAAATAAAACTATACATGAATTACGCACTATTTATTGTATTTTTTAATACTAACAAGATCAAAATAATTATTCCAATCGATAAATTCAATTTAATATCAATTTAAAATATAATATCAATTTAAAATTTTCAATATTGCAATGCTGTTTCCAAATTTCCGGAATAAGATATTTTTAGGAGGTCATAGTGACCTCTCTTCAGGACTCCCCTGATCCTATGAAAAGTAAAAGTAGGTGCATAATGTTTGAATAAAGAATGATAGCAAAATAATTCTTGAAAAACCCCGAAAAAGCCCGGGTTTATCATCAAACTGGGTTTTTGATCAAAAACTCATTGGGCTGGGTTTTTTTGAAAAAACACGGGTTTTTCTCAAACCCTGCTATGCAGGGTGTAAGAAAATCAATGATTTTTTTAAAAAAATAAAAAAAAAATCGGATTTTTTTATTTAAATCAGATTTATTTAATTTAAATCGGATTTTTTTGATAAAAAAATTAGAAACTTCAGTTATTAATTAATTTTTATTTATGAACAACTTACTTTTAAGTTTTTAAAAATACAAAACCACCTATAAAAATCAAATGGGGCAGGAAGCTCAACCCAATCCTCACTTCATTCAGCCCTCCCCCCTCTTTATTTTGCTTTTGTTTTATAAAGCTGGAATATGTTCCATTTCAGCCACTAATAAAGACTGCACCCCCCCCCCCACAGTTGCTGATGCAAGGCATAGAAACTTCATCTTCTGTTTGGTTGTTTTTGTTTTTTTCTTTTCACTGAAAGTATATCACACATTCTATCATGTCCCTCCCCCCTCAATTCACTCTTTGCAACACCTGCCCTGTATTTTCTTTATTACACATATTAGACAACAAATAGCACTTTTGTGCATACATATTATTTAGACTGCAACCTTTCAGCATCTGTGGAGGGGGGATGAGTAGGTTCACTTTTCCATTTATTAGATGGAAATCAAAGCTCTAAAAGAAAATGGTAAAAATAATGAAATTGGGATTGTCCAAGAGAATTTTTTAAGGATTAAAATAAAAAGTGATTTAAATCAATGATTTTTTTTTAAAAATCAATTGATTTAAATTGCGATTTAAATCACTGATTTAAATCATTGACACCCTGCTGCTAGGTATGCATGTTAGTATTATTTAATTAAGTCAAGAATATAGAAAAATATTAATAAAATACAGTTAATTCAAAATGCGACTAGACTCATAGCAGTGGAAGTCAGAAAGGTGCAAAGAAAGTATCACTCGATTCTAAAATGCAAGTCTTTTATAGCTTTACAATAACTACATACCGTAAAAACTAATAAATTTCATACAGTTTTCAGGCTTTAAAGAATTGGTGAAAGCCTTGGAATTAAATTAAACAAATAATATATTTATAAGAATGTATTTTCTCTACCCATTCATCTTGAAGTGTTTTCAAAATTGCTGGAATGCTGGTGGCAGAAGGTGGTCTTGGCTTTACAACAGAGGGGGCTAGAAAAATATAAAGAAAGATGTGAGTTAAAACTGAACTTAATTGAAAAATATTGCTTATTTTTACATAGAATGTGAGAGCAATTTTTGCTAAGCTAAAAATAAAGAACAGATTTAATTTCTGCTCCTAAACAGCTTTTAGATATTAACATGGCACAACTTTTAACACATACTACAAAATATAGGGAAAACCCTCATTTGTTGTGGACATCTAATCTTCAGCTTTTTATTCACTTTTTTTTCACCATACCAAACAGAAAATAAGCACCCTTTGTTGAGAGATTTCACAGAAGTCATGATAAATAATTACAGGATCAATTTTAGAGATAAATCCATTCCTTTTTTGAAATATTATTCAAAAAACAGCATCTTTTGCAATATTATACTTTACAAAAATTCGTTTAATTAGTTTAGGTTTAGCTTATTGGTTTTCCTTATTATTTGTCTATGAATATTCATTTTCGGAATAACTTGGACGATTCCTGGCCAAAAGTAAGTTGTACAACACTAATATATGACATAGAAAAGGTAGTTTCACTCAAATATCCAACGACACTTTCATGCCTTTGGCATGGTAAACATGACATTAGCCATAGTTAATTACTCAGTATGAATTTTATAAGGGGAGGCTTTTTTTTAAGTTATAATTGTCAATACCTTAAAAAGTTCATTATCTTTAAAAATATTCAATTTTACAACTACAGGGGGTATTGGCCGAGTGCCTGATCAAAACTTGGCCGAGTACCAAGCATTTAACGGGCCACTTCATACGACACTACTTTTGTCTGCAGTAGCAGATAAAATAAATTAAACTCGGGCCCTCATTAAAAAAAGGAGAGTAAAAAATATTAAAACATTAAATTATCTCAGAAAAATATCTAAAGCTAGAGAGCCTGTAACTTACTCTTGATCTCGATCAGACTGTCTACGGTGAGCTCTTTGCCATTTATTGGGTCTGTCCCCTTTTCTTGAATGTATTTAACAATCAGCCTCTTCTCGAATATACTTCCTGATACTGGAGACAAAACAGGTTGCTCAGGAACCTCAAAGCTCACTGCAAAAGGACATGAATATATATATTTAAATGCTTCAATTTAAAACTTGGCCATTTAAATTAATATTAATATTTTAAACTTTAACAAAGAAAAGCAGTGAAGAATGAATTAAGCAAACTTTATTAAGACAAACTCAAAGGGACTTTTCAACTTTCTATTCGTCTTTCCATAGTTTTTCATATCCAAAAAAGCAACAAATAGCAGGAGAGAGATTGCAAATGTGTTTCGTCTCAGTAAGAGTTTGCTTCAAACGTGTTCGAATTAAGGGTGTTTGTTTGATTGTATTAAGTAACCATGTGCCAACAGGGGTCCGTCCAGGATTTTTCACAGGGTCCGTTTTTTGTGAAAAACTAAATAATTTTGTGAAAAATCTAATATTTTTGTGAAAATCCAACAATTAAAAAAAAATTTAATTTACCAAAAATGAAAATAAATTTTATTAATTTTCCTCTTATAAAATCGTACTAAGCATCAAAAATGCGAAAAATCCTATTCCTATAGCAGATGCAAAGAGATTACTGTTTTCAAAGTGGCATCAAAAGCATAAAAATGGAATATAAACAAATTTATTTTGGTAATTTTTTTTACAATTGCATTTCAAAGGTCTATGGTAAACATATTAATGTCTGTTAACACAGGGTGATTCCATGTCAGTTCAACCACACCCCAACACCCACCATCTCGGATTTTGATGAAACTTGGTATACTTCCTTCCTTTGTGGTCATAAGCAACCCCCTAAATTTTTTTCTTTCTATCTCGATGCGTTTTGATTTTATAGCCTGTTGAAATTTTGCGATTTTACATTTTTTGTCATTTTCGAAACACGTAAACTGAGCTGATGTTGTTTATGAAAAAAAATTGTACCTTGGTAACTAATGGTTTAATCTTTTTAAATTTTTTTACAGAAAATGTAAAGACTTTGAGCATGTAAATAAAAAATACTACAATAGTCTTAGTCTGTATGAATTTTTTTTTTTTAAATTTCAAAATTGAAACTTTTGAATTTTTTTTTGTCAAAAAAAAGGCTTTGTCAAAATTTTAAATTTCAACATGAGGGTCGTCTTAAAAAATCATAATTTTTTTTTACGTGATCATGGATATGTACTCTAATTTATCCCATGAAATTCTTTTTGGGTATTTTAGGGATTCAACCCCCCTCCCCCCTCTTATTCTAGAAAAGGAAATCGTAAAACATCACACAAACAAGCTCTTCCTTCTATTTAAAAACAGAATTGTCATCAATTAACACACAGATTTAAACATGAAGTATGTTGAATATTCAACTCAAACTCTGAAAATTAAAATTAAAGATTTTTTTTTTCAGTTGAAATAGTTTAAATTGGAGGAATTCTGGAAATAAGATATCATGAAATTTAATACTTGCATACAAAAATTGACTCATACAGATTACTAGATTGTAATGAAGACAACTTAAAAATTAAAAGTTTAGCTTGACACTAAACCACTGATTATGCTTTTTTCTTGACCCCCCCCCCCCCCATGCTTAAAAAAAAAGAGTTAATGTGAGACTTTTTTTCAATTACATAATTACATTTACTTCTGTGCTACGCAAAAATACATATGTTCCTTTTTGTTAAAATGACAGTTAATGCTCTACAAAATTTAATGTATCAATGTTTATAGTAATTATCCTCAGAATTTTTTTTTTTTTTTTTTTTTGCTATAATAAAGTTTTTACCATGGTTAGTAATTAAAAATTTTGTGGTTTTGTATTTATTTTAGTTATTGGTTATCTTGTAATAAACTGTATATCACATACTGAAAATTATTAAAAATTTAAGACAACATGAAAATGAAATTTTTATACAATTGTAATTTATAACTAAGCAATTTACCCAAAATGTTATAAATACCGGCTCATAATACACACTAATCCACTAATTACCTATACAATTTCTAGCAGTTTCTGGATCCCCCCTCCCTCCGCCTATGTGTGAGAAAAAATGTTACTGTGAGATATTTTTTCAATTACTTTTACTTCTGTACAATGAAAAATTTATCTTTCTTTTCTTAAAATAACATTTTAGATCCCTTAAAAAATAGTGACCAACTTTTTGGTAATATTATTTTAATTAAGTAAATTACCTTTCCTTCACTCATAGCAAAGTAAGATCAAATTAATATACATGCACATATTTTATTCCATGAACTTTTTTTTATTATTATTTTGAAAACCAGGGCTTTATACAGATGTTTTTCTTCTGGCTTAAATGAAAAGCCTAATCATATATTTGTCTCCTCTTATATAGATTTAAGTTTTTTTAATGAAAATTCAAAAGCAAATAAATATGTACTTGGAAAAAATTACTGTTGTCCAGTTTTTTTTTTTTTTTTTTTTTTCCAGGCTTTAATGCCTCATTCACAGTTGAAGGTCTAAGTAAGTGTGCTTCAAAAAGTGCAATAAATCGAAGAGATTGCTTCAAAATAAAAATTACTTTAAACAAGGTACTGATATTGATAAAATGAATGCAGCAGATGGGGAGGAGTCAAGAAAAATAACTAATTTACGCAAAAGCAGTTCTCAATCTCACTGCCATAATATAAACAACTTAATAAGTATAAACCATACAGCTTGCAGATCAGCTGGCATGAGATGACAGCTGATCCCTTTTATGAGCTAGAAAAACACCCATAAAATTAGGGGGATGACAGGCAAATGTCATTTGTACAAATGCAAGTTTATTAGGAGCCATTTATGATCACAGATTTTTTTTTTTTTTTTAAGAATGAAAGGGATCAAGCAGTGAAAATATGGAACACTTAAGAAAATAGAACATCTTTAGGGGGAAAAGACATTGTTGCAAAGCCTTTTAATTGTAAAGT
This sequence comes from Uloborus plumipes, assembly GCA_038373865.1. Classification (NCBI taxonomy): domain Eukaryota; kingdom Metazoa; phylum Arthropoda; class Arachnida; order Araneae; family Uloboridae; genus Uloborus; species Uloborus plumipes. The sequence continues at coordinate 8,254 of JAXGGA010023302.1, read as the reverse complement.
TCTTTTCATGATTCCAATCATTTTGAACTCATAATAATAATAAAGCAAAGTTGATTTTCACTATAATAACAACGCAAGTAATGATGAAGAACCTGCTCTTACTTTTAATTCAAAAATAATCCGCAATTTTTTCTAAATATGGATACTTTATACCCTGGATGCTTCATTGCATGTATTTATGACAATCTATGGTATTTTGGAATGGTGTCTGAAGTCGACAAAGATGAAGGAAACCTTCTAGTTAAATTTTTACATCCACAAGTGGACCTTCCCATTCATTTAACTGGCCTAGTTCTGTTGACATTTGGAATTCCACTTCCTCATGTACTCAGTGTTGTAGAACCACCACATACAACTGGAAGGACATACACCTTTTCTACTGAATGTATGCTCTCAGTGGAAAGGGAAATGAAAAACAGGCACATGTAGAAGGAAGGAATATAAGAATTATGAACCAGTATTTATAATATTTTGGGTAAATTGCTTAGTTATAAATTATAATTGTATGAAAATTTCATTTTCATGTTGTCTTAATTTTTCAGTAAGTGATATACAGTTCATTACGATAACCATAAACTAAAATAAATACAAAACCAAAAAATTTTTAATTACTAACCATGGTAAAATTTTATTATAGCAAAAAAAAATTTCTGAGGATAATTACTATAAACATTGATACATTAAATTTTGTAGAGCATTAACTGTCATTTTAAGAAAAAGAAAGATGAATTTTTCTTTGCACAGAAGTAAAAGTAATTAAAAAAAATGTCTCACAGTAACTATTTTTTTTTCAAACATGGGGGGGGGGGGGGTATCCAGAAAGTGCTAGAAACAGTACAATCAGTGGATTAGTGTCAAGCTAAACTTTTAATTTTAAAGTTGTCTCACTACAATCTAGTAATCTGTATGAGTCAATTATTGTATGGAAGTATTAAATTTCATAATATCGCATTTCCAGAATTCCTCCAGTTTAAACTATTTCAACTGAAAAAAAATCTTTTAACACTAATTTTTATGAGTTTGAGTTCAATATTCAACATACTTCATGTTTAAATTTTTGTTGTAATTGATGACAATTCTGTTTTTAAATAGGAGGAAGAGCTTATTTGTATGATGTTTTACATTTTTCTCTTCTAGAATAAGAAGGGGGGGGGGGGTTGAATCCCTCAAATACCCAAAAAAATTTTTGTGGGATAAATTAGAGTACATATTTATGATCATGTAAAAAAAAATATGATTTTTAAAGACGACCCTCATGTTGAAATTTAAAATTTTGACAAAGCCTTTTTTTGACAAAAAAAAAATTCAAAATTTTCAATTTTGAAATTTTTTTTAAAAAATTCATACAAACTAAGACTATTGTAGTATTTTTTATTTACATGCTCAAAGTCTTCACATTTTCTGTAAAAAAATTTAAAAAGATTAAACCATTAGTTACCAAGGTACAATTTTTTTTCATAAACAACATCAGTTCAGTTTACGTGTCTCGAAAATGACAAAAATGTAAAATCGCAAAATTTCAACAGGCTATAAAATCAAAACGAATGGAGATAGAAAGAAAAAAATTTAGGGGGTTGCTTATGACCACAAAGGAAGGAAGTATACGAAGTTTCATCAAAATCCGAGATGGTGGGTGTTAAAATCCCATTTTTGTGGTTGATTTGACGTGGAATTACTCCACAATTAATGCAAAAATAAAATGAAACGATCCCTTCAGGTTTAACATTTAGACTCATAAAAAAACAGTTAATTTTGCTTTAAAAATTTTTAAATTTTGATCGAAACAAAAAAATAAAGCATATTTTCATTTATTTGCCTCCTAATAAAGAGTAATTAGCTTGAAAAATAAGTAAACTTCGATTTTCATATCGGATGCAGAGATCGCAGTTTTCAAAATGAAAGCATCAGAAGTATAAAAACGGTAAATATTTATTAAAGTCAAATAATTTTAGAATTACATCTCAACAGGTTTATATAATGAATGACATTAATAATCACCTACATATTCGCCAAAACTTCCAAGGAAAAAATACAGTAGGGTCACATAGCAAAACAGAAAATACCAAACTTCCAATTTTGATAGACTAAATAGCTGATCTCTTTACCACAAGCAATCCTATTTTTTCTCCAACCCTAGCTATCTGTTTGCAGTTCTAAGTTCATTTTGCAGATAATCACTATTATTATTTTTTCCTTTTTGTTTTAGTCAAGAGCAGGGAGAAAAATCCTTACTCTGCATTTCCAGAGAAATCTATAACAGCAACATCACAGCAAGCTACTTTGATTTGCATATGATAAAACAAACAAGCAGAACTATTAAAGCAAAACAACTACCTTTTTTAAGTTGTTAATTTCTTTAAAAGAAACCAACAAAAAGTGCTACATTTTACACAAAAGATTTATCACTTGCTTGCGGGAGCACGGCAGGCAGGAGGAAGTGCCCACTTTTTTTTCTTCGCAAAATTGGCAGATAAATGATTTCCTTCTTTAACTTCAGAAAAGGCCCAAAAATTATGGGCTTTTGCGCAGAAATGCATTATTTTGATTTCAGATTTGCTTTTTGAATGAATAATGTGAAATGTCCGTTTTGTTTGATCAGCATTTTGTGAAGGGTCCGTTTTGCGTGATCGTATTTTTGTGAAGGGTCCACTTTGCTTGATTGTATTTTTGTGAAGGGTCTGTTTTGCTTGATCGTATTTTTGTGAAGGGTCCGTTAACGGACCCGAATTTCCTCTGGCCAAACCCCTGGCCAATGACTTCAATCAAAAAACAGTAATTATAGTAATGGTTTAAAAGGTAACTCAAGTTATTTCTTTCTCGAAAAAAAAGTTACAGATGCATCAAATACTACATTTTGCAAAATACTGAATATTTGGTAAAAGCAGTGCTCAGAAGATGCATGCTACAAGTAGCGAAACTACTATTGCAGCTACATTTTTTGTAGTTTGTAGTGTGGTGCACTATTTTTGGAAAAAAGTAGAGTTGTGAGTAGCGGGATATTAAAAACAAACTAGTAGTTTTTAGTGATTTCTGGAAGCTTCTTTTAAATTTGTTTTCTTAAAAAAAGAAACGAGAGAAACAAGGTTCAATAAGAACCATAAAAATAGGAGCCGATCTTAGACACATCATTTTGACGCCAAATATTCTATCTATTTGATGTTTGGAAATATCACTGGTTCTTTCATTCTTGAATTACAATAGATTATTGCCAATACAGGCGTTAAAATTTTTAATTTGCCTTAAAAACATTTTTTTAATTCTCCAGAATATATCATCTGCAGTTTAGATGCAATCTTATACGACAAATACAACTGACAACTTATAAATGTTTATAAGGGGATAAAAAACGAACAAAAATGCAACAAATTGACTCGCAGTTTAACTTTCCGACTGGAGCGTACAGGAAAAAAATACTTCGGGCTAGAAGTTCACTATTTTCAGAAGAGCAAATAGTACGATCATTAATTCGTTTTGCAATCACTAAACGGATGCATGTAATACGCCCGGCATTTCCCAGCATAAACACGCATACGTGCAAGACTATTTTAACAAATCAATTTAGCACATTTAAAAGTGATAAATAGCTCATAAATAATAATAATAACTGGTTTTTTTCGGCAATGCTGGATCACTTCATCTCTGATGGTTATAGAAAACAGCATAACATTTAAAAAGATACTTCACAACCACCTAGAAGCTTTTATATTACAAACTTACAGGCACAGCAAAGAGACATCTTTTCTTGAGTGAAAACTAATAATCTTATTTGCTTTTTCCAATGAGCATTGAAGAGTTCACAATGAATTTATATAATTTATAATTAAAAACACGCCGTATTCACCGGAATTCTGAATGCCCAAACAGAAAAAAAATTTATCAACTACCATTGCCAAAAATTTATTACAAAATAAAGAGAACTAAATTCTGATTAATAAATGGCATCGCCATGGAGCCAAAAGTAATGGAGACTATGGAGACCAGAGTCCCCGCAGTCCTCTTACAGGGAAAAAATAGAATCCCTTTTGAGTAGCATCATTACTTGAGGAGGAGTGACGAATTTGGAAGAAGGGCTGTAGGGATGCGTCAGCCCTCCCCCCTCCTGATTTCCCCCTATGTTTTTTTAATATTTGTTTAAATGTCGTTTTAGGGGGTTGTAATGTCTACAAATTTACGCGAAAGTCTTCTCTATTTGACCTTTTCCTAAAATTATTTAAAATTTTGTTCTTGGTACTACAATATCACATATTTTTTTTGAGAGAGAGTCCCTGCACTTTAATCCTTACCTTGACGTCATTAAAGATCACCTATACTTGCGTTGAGAGTAAAATTTTGAGAATATTCAGCGGAAGAGTCACAAACTGAATACTGTTCTTCCAGCTTCATCAAAAGTAACAAACGATTGGAATTTTAAAATCTCAATTTCAGAAAAAAAAAGAAAGAAAGAAAAAAATCCAGTGAGTGCTTACTCTGTTCCCTTCCTCGTAATTAAAGGTCATCTAAACTTGTGTTTTTAATAGTTAAACTTCAAAAGAAGTCCTGGAGAAAGTCTCTGAACTTTTCCCCTCGTCATCAAAGATAACCTACTACTGATTTTTGATTTTTTTTTTTCTGGGGATAGAGGAGTTTTAATTTCAAAAAATGTCTGGTGAAGTACCCCCAATCCAACACATCATTGAAACTGGTCAAAAATGTTGTTTTTTGAACTTTATTTTCTAAAATTTTTGAGGTCAGTTTCTGACTCAAAACCTTTTCCTAACGTTATCAAAAATGGCCGATAAAAAGTTTTAAGTAGCTTGATTTCAAAATTTTTTCCGGCGGAGAGTTGAGAAATCTGGTCTGTAACTGTGTTTTTTTAAGGACATTTCATTTTCGAAAACGTAGTGAGCGTCCCTGATTCCCCCTCCCCCTCTAAACGTCTAAAACTTTTTCTCCTAGGTCTTTAATTTCGAAAAATTTCTAAGAAATGGTCCAATGTCAAAACGTTCAAAAACTTCATAAACCTTCCTCCGATTTCAAAGGGCAAGCCTAACCTGGCAGTTTTGTAATGCCGCAAATAAAATCTACGTAGCTTTCCCAACGCTGTCAGGTTAGGTTTGGCCCAACTATACAGATCCTCTGAACTGCAAATTTCGGACTATAGTCTCCAAACTTTTCCAAGGGACTCTCGTGAATACGATAAACACTTAGGGCCCTGCTCCACAACAGCAGAAAACGCGACCGAAACCGAAGGCAGAAACCGAAAATCTGGGTACTTTCAATAGGAACACTATTTAATCCATTTTACGTTTCTGCCTTATTTTTCTGCTTTACGTCAATGTGGAGCATTGCCCTTACTACTATCAGCTGACTAATTCTTTTTCTCCTCTTACAGAATGATCTTATTTTGATTTGTTGGCCCATATGCTAGTAATGCCCCCCAAAAGCTGACCATCTTTCTTCATATAACATCACCTGAGGACACCAGTAGATGGATATCTTACTGTTATTTCTAGGATAAGATGTCTTATTTTCGCTTTGAGGCGACCACATGTAAGTTTTTAAAAAATTGCTTGGCTGCCAAATGTCAATACCCTAGTTTTTGACATTGCAACGGTCTTATTAAAAACACGCTTTTATTCACTTTAATGACATCTGGAGGCACGAAGATGATATAAATTTTTTATCACCACATCTTCTTCAAAAACCAAATCTTGCACTCGCCATTGCTAGAGTGCGACTTTTGATAGTGTCGAAGTTATCACGTAAAATAAGCGCAATACCTGCACGAGCACACACGCACACACACACACACGCACGCACACACACGCACACACACGCACACACACACACACACACACACACACACACGCACACACACACACACACGCGCGCGCGCGCACGCACACACACGTATGAATATATGGAGATTGGGAGAGGCATGGGAAGCAGGTTGTTTAATTGGTTGAAAAGGGGTCGCGAATTGAAAAAGGCTGGGAACCACTGCTCTATCTGAACTAGGGAATACGGCTTCTTTACATCAATATATTTTCAAAAGGTGCTTGTTTGTAAATAATTAAACTACTAAATTACTGTTTTTGCGGTTTCGATGTGAAGACTAATGTGATTTTTCATCTATTTTTATCATTTTTACTTTTAATATTTAAGTTGTGAAAGTGTTATGCAAATATGCAAAGGCGTAGGAACCGGGGGAGCTCGAGCTCCCTCTAGAATACTTCATACCGGCTCAGCTCCCCGGGAAAATTTTCTTACTCCATTTTTGTAGCACATTTTTTACCTCAAACCTGTTTTCAAAAATGTGATCTACAGTACTGTGCAAATTGAAGGGAGCAAACGATTTTTTTTAGAATTGTTCAATCCTCAGGCACCTCACATATTCTCAACATTATAAAAAATCGTTCAAAATTACGTTCTTAAGCCTACAATTTAGAAAAGTTGCCCGGAGTGATTTTGCTACCTCAGTTACTTCCCCTTATGTAACCAAAGATGACCTACAATTCGCTTTTAAGACTTCTATTTCAAAAATTTTCTATCCTCTAAAGTCACCTAAAATCTTCTAAAGTCATTGTTTTAAAAGTACCAATTAGAAATTTTCCAGGAGCTTAAGGAGGGATTCAAGTGAAACAGCACTGCGATCGCTTCGAATTGCAATCGCTACTGAAAGCGAATTACATTATCATCAACTTAACTTGGCACTGACGTCACTACGAGCGGAGCCAATAAGAGCTCACAAGCAGTCAGCAATCTCCTCTTATTCGCCAAGTAGGCTGTGACGTTTTATCTAACTCGTTTTTCATAGGCAAACGTCACGCTGACGTCACGATGTTTTTATCAAGAAACGTTCTAATGTAATTCATTTCCAGTAGCGATTGCAGTTTGCGATAGCCTGTTTCACTTGAATCCCTGCCTAAGTTTCAGACATCCTATTTCTGGGCAAATGGTGCATGTAAAACCAAGGCTTCACTAGACAGCGTTTTATGCAGGCTGTATCATTACTCAAAACATCAATGGTGAAGATTTGCCCGCTAGAGAGCGCAGAAAATCACCACCTAAACGTTTGTTTACATTTATTAGTCATACGACATTCATTCATCTGTTTACTTTCTTCGAATTAACAACATATAGCGATGGCGTTCAAGTTTGCATTAATAAAATATTCTCTGCATAATAAAATATACGCTTAAATTCGCCGACGATAAATAAAAAATGTAGTAATGAAATAATATTGTTCTAATTTGCTATTTTGTTTCTTTATTGTTGCTCACACGATCTTAATTGCTACGCAAAAGTTCAGATGTTCATTTTGATGGCGTTGACGCATCAGAGCGATAAATGGCGAATCTATTCGTCAAGACATTTCATTTTGATACCCTAGAATGAAATGTACCGTAATGAAGCGATGGTGTACAACGGAAAGACGATTGACAAAAAAACATTAATTTTTTTCGTAACAACGAAATGAGCATACATAATAGCTTGGTACTAAAGAGCAATACAAGTACGAAAAAACAAAAGTACAATATTGCGACTACCAACTGTATCATGGCGAACTGTGGACTGAATTTTAAAAAGTTCTATGGCAACCCATTGGTAGTATTGCCTCGCTTAGCGAATAGATTTCGCCATTTATCGCTCTGCGGTACCAGTGTCGTTTCATAGTTAATTAATAATTCGAATCAATTAAAATGAAAAATAATTCGCTAACTAATTAAAATAAGCCGTTAAAATGCAGAATAAACCGACAAATAAAACAAGCTATTAAATAACGTTTAAATATACAAAAATAGAATTGAATACCAAATTGTAAAATGGTCGCCAACAAATTAACTTTAAATTTGGTCTTTTATTATCTGATTTGTATATAATGATAGTTACCATAAAATTCGATGGATGTCGCTGGACAATGACCACCGTTTTTAATCCCAAGGATTTTGATCAAATGAAAAAGGCTGTATAAAACGCTATCTAGTGAAACCTTGGTAAAACTAAGTTCGTAATGTAAAAGTGCACTTCCACTTTTCGTCTTTCTGACGAAAGAGATAATAGTGATGCTTTTAAATTCCTTTTAATAAAAAAATGTCAATTTGAAAATTAATGACTTTATAATTGAACGTGTTGTAAAGAGTGAAAAGGTGTCCCCCCCCCCCCACACACACACAAGTGTCAAGATCTAGCATTTCGCCGCGCCGTGCTCCCCCTGTTTTTACATAGTAGAGGGGCTATGGTCCAAAATAAAGCCGGAAACTGCATTTTGTGA
>JAXGGA010023301.1:0-13674 GCA_038373865.1 Uloborus plumipes | reverse complement strand
GAAATGGATACATCAGGTAATAAATACACATTAAAAGCTTCATTAAAATGTAAAATTAGAAAAAAGGAGCAAACATGAAGGTGAGTAAAACGTAATTTCCTATATTTCGCCAAACTCGACTCCGCAAATAGTCACCAAGCCAAGTGACATAACTATAACGAATAAGTACCGTCTATTCTACCTTGCTTGCTTCTTTAAATTATGGAAAAAAATAGTGTTTAGGAAAAGAGGAGAAACAAAAATTGGGGAGAATTTTGTCAAACCGTGGAAGATGCCAAATTGGCGACAATATGTGTTCCCTTAAATAGCTGCTGCTATTTTACTTCAGTCCTATATTTTATGGCAATTTTCCTTTTAGTTAACAACTTTTTTAAATATTTGGCGAATTATTTTACACTTCAATGGCTTAATTTGATTATTTGGCAAAATTCTGCAAATTTTAATGCGAAGAGTAATGACTTGTTTTATTTAAGGAAAAAAAAAACATTAAGGCAGGGATTCAAGTGAAACAGGCTATAGCAAACTGCAATCGCTACTGGAAATGAATTACATTAGAACGTTTCTTGATACTGGAAATGAATTACATTAGAACGTTCATCGTGACGTGTGCCTATGAAAAATGAGCTAGATAAAACGTCACAGCCTACTTGGCGAATAAGAGGAGATGGCTGACTGCTTGTGAGCTCTTATTGGCTCCGCTCGTAGTGACGTCAGTGCCAAGTTAATCTGATGATAATGTAATTCACTTCCAGTAGCGATTGCATTCGAAGCGATCGCAGTGCTGTTTCACTTGAATCCCTGCCTAAATATCAGCAAAAAACAACTTTTAGCGTTTTGTTATGATTAGTTTGGCCAAGGCTACACTAGATAGCGCTTTATACAGGCTTCTTCATTACCCAAAACATCAATAGTAAAGATTTGCCCGCTAGAGAGCGCTGAAAAAGGACCTCCTAAATGTTTGTTTACATTTATTAGCATGTTGTTTCTGCTGTAAAAAGTGATGTTTATCCTATCTTTAAGGGTTGAAAAATATTGATATAGTTAACTGAAGTGGAGTACACAGCGAATTGATGCCGAAGGCCTCATTAGTACTGCTTTTTAGGGGAAATAAATTCCCTTTTCAGGTAAAGTTGGTCGCAACTCATGATTCAGTCATACGACATTCATTCATTGTTTACTTTCTTCGAATTAGCAACATTTAGCAATGGCGTTCAATTTTGACATCTCTGCATTAATAAAATATACGTTTAAATTCGCAGCCGATAAATAAAAATGTAGCAATGAAATAAGATTGTTCTATTTACTATTTAGTTTCATTATTGTTGCTCACACGACGCAAAAGCTCAGATGTTCATTTCGATAGCGTTGACCCATCAGAGCGATAAATGGCGAATCTATTCGCAGAGACATTTCCTTTTGATGCCCCAGAATGAATGCCCTGCAATGAAGCGATTGGTGTTCAACGGAAAGACGATTGACAACAAAACATATTAGTCCAGGCTAGTGTCCATTGAAATGTCATCAAACCTAAAATTTTTACATATATGACATTTTTTGGTGGTTTCTATATGAATTTGACCTGCTGATTCCGAATTCGTTGAGTGCCAGACGCCAAACCTTGAGCATTTTTGTCAAAATGGCGAAATCCAATATGGCTGCTGTAAAAGGTACGAAGCAAATTAATGGAATCGTGCGTGCAATGAAACATTTTATACACTTAAAAATGATTGTACTCTTTAGTCAAAATATAATTCTATTGAAAATTAATATTTATGAAAAGTATACGAATAAAAAAATCGTCAAAATGGTAAAATTCAAGATGTGAGCCTAAAAAGTTATAAGGTTCGAGTTTCAGGTATAAATCATTTTTAAACCGTAATTTACATGAAAATAGAATGTTTTAACAAAGATAAACGTTTAAAATGCTATGCAGGGAGCATAAAAAATGTGATTTAGCCTAAAAATAACACTGTAAAATATTTAGAAACATTACAAACTTAAGTTTCGGGATTTTGCCGGCTTAAACCAATTTCGTGCAAGAAACAAGTTTCTTTTGCGAAAAAGTTTCCCACATTGGTACAAGTTGCATGAATGCGAACTTCTCACTGGTGTGAAACGTATTTTAGCTACCAGTTGGAAGGTATATCCAACGTGTTTGTTTAGTGTTTCGCCTTCAGCTCGATAATGGATTGTCCAGATTGACTTCAACCAAGTAAGTGTATGTACAATCTCTCGATATTGTAGTTTTGGATGAATTGCAAACAAATTAGCGGCTCAGCTATTTGCTTGACATTTCTGCCTTAGCAGTAGCCATATTTGTTAAACTGCTTCAAAAGCTTTCCTGGTAAGCCAGAAAGGTGCCGAACTGCTACCATCAACCTATCTAAGAGTTTTTCGCAAGTTTCCGATTTATTGCCGTAAAGTGCCTGACTTTTGTTTGGAAGCGTTATAAATTCTTTAGCAAGGTTTCTGACCTTCATCAGGAAACTTTCCTTATTTCTTCCAGGTATGTTACTGGCAGAAGTTAAGCCTATAACTGCCCATTATTTTCCAGGAGCGTTTCGCTTTGTTTTTACTGTGAAACTGTGAAGAGAGATATTGGCTTAAACATACCAGACAAATAAAAACATATTTTCCAGTAGTAATAGAATCGTATGAGAAACAGCACTACAAAAAAAAAAATCCCAATGAAAAAGCGAAAAAATGCTTAGGGCTAATGAGATATATTCGATAGATGTTTTGTGATATCAAGGGAAAGCTTCCTTGCAGAAATCATTTAGTCATGAGCTGGCTCCTCTTCCTACTGCTTTATTTGATAATGAGTGAAATATGAGAGGTCCTAATAAATCTGTACTAGAGTCAAAACTAAAGGCAGTTTTCAGGGTAGGCGGTAAGAGTCGTCCAGAAATTATCATTCTTGGTGAATGTGCAACATTGTGGGCAGTACCTTTACCCGCAAAGCCAGCTGCTTGAGTAATTGTATTGATGGTGTAGAAAACCTTATTAAGCACGAGATACAAACCATTCTAGCGGTACACAATCTGTTTGAGAGATACGATAAACTTAGTACTACGTCACAACGTCGAGCCACATAAGAGAAAAATATCTATTGCGTTTTTCAACTTAATGATAAATCACCACTTTCTAAAAGAGACATCGTACTGAAAGTAGTACCAAATAAGACGCAAGTAATTAAGTTTGTTGTGAGTCTACTACATTCGATCCCCAGGTCAATGTGTAATTATTGCTGGTACCGATTCTTTTCCGATTAGATTGGTATTGGAATTCAACAAGCTTTTGTTTCTCATGAAGAAGCTGATGTGATTATGACTCACTACTTAGCTAAAGTCAGTAGTATTCCGAAAGAATTTAGAAACCTTCCAAATTAAAGTAAGTTACTTTATGGCAAGAAATTGGAAACTTCCCAAAAACTCTTAGATAGGTTGATGGTAACAGTTCAGCACCTTTCTAACTTACGAGGAAAGCTCCTGGAGCAGTTTGACAAATATGGCCAGTGCTAAGGCAGAAATTGCAAGCAAATAGCAAAGCCGCTTATTTGTTTTGCAATTCATCCAAAACTACAATATCGAGAGATTGCACATACCCTTACTTGGGTGAAGTCAATCTGAACAATCCATAATCCAACTGAAGGCGAAACACTAAACAAACACGTCGGATATACCTTCCGACTGGTAGCTAGAAATACGTTTCACACCAGTGAGAAGTTCGTATTCATGCAACTTGTATCAATATGGGAAACTTTTTCGCAAAAGACACTTGTTTCTTGCAGGAAATTGGTTTAAGCCGGCAAAATCCCGAAACTTAAGTTTCGAATGTTTCTAAATATTTTTTCAGTGTTATTTTTAGGCTAAATCACATTTTTATGCTCCCTGCATATCATTTTAAGCATTTATCTTTGTTAAAACATTCTATTTTCATCTAAATTACGGTTTAAAAAATGATTTATACCTGAAAATCGAACCTTACAACTTTTTAGGCTGACATCTTGAATTTTACCATTTTGATAATTTTTTTATTCGTATACTTTTCATAAATATTAATTTTCAATAGAATTATATTTTGACTAAAGAGTACAATCATTTTTAAGTGTATGAAATGTTTCATTGCACGCACGATTCCATTAATTTGCTTCGTACCTTTTACAGCAGCCATATTGGATTTCGCCATTTTTACAAAAATGCTCAAGGTTTAGCGTCTGGCACTCAACGGATTCGGAATCAGCAGGTCAAATTCATATAGAAACCACCAAAAAATGTCATATATGTAAAAATTTTAGGTATATGGCCTTCTAGCCTGGACTATATTAATTTCTTTAGTAACAACGAAATGAGCATATATAATCGCTTAGTACTAAAGAGCAATACAAGTACGAAAAAAATAAACAAAACTACAATATTACGTCGACCAAATGTAATTTTTTTTTTCATTTGACACAACATTAAAAGGTAATGTTCTTTTTATGTTAAATTTCTCACATTGATAATATTTCGATAATTGGGAATCTGCTGTGGTTGCCAAATTTTTGGCGATAATTACTTTATTTTGTTGCTCTTTAGTTTATGTTTGCGAAGGAAGTATTTCCCTCGCTCATAAATTGGCCACAAAGATTTAACGCCAATAGGGAAAGATAACCAGACTTCCAATCACCGAAATCTTCCCTTTTTTGTTTCTAATTTCACACATACGTTTAATACTTGAAAGTAAAATAATGGGCCAACTGAAAAAAAGCTGCGAAATAATGTGAGAATTCTTATTAAAAAACTCGCCAAATCAACTTCAAAAGCTCCATTAGCATGTATAACATAATAAGTTTAACAAATATATCGAGCCATTATTATCATTGAAATTTAAATTAAAATGCAAAATAAGAGAAAAGAAGCAACCATGAAGACGATGCAAGCTTAAAATTTTAATCTTCGTTTAGGCGGTAAGGAAATACATCGCCAAGTTAAAAAAACGTACTTATAACTGAAACGTACATACTATCAAAGATCTCGGTTATTGAAATATTCTCAAAAGCTTTACGGAGAACAAATTCTTGATGTGCTTTTCAAGATATTAGTGCCATAGTCATTCCAAAATGTCCATTAAAATGTAAAAAAATCGCCAAATAAAGTAATTTGACCATTTAAACTCATCAAAAGTTTTGATGGAACTATCGTTCCAAAATCGCCATTTATCGCTCTGCGGTGCCAGTGTCGTTTCATAGTTAATTAATAATTAGAATCAATTAAAATGAAAAATAATTCGCTAACTAATTAAAATAAGCCGTTAAAATGCAGAATAAACCAACAAATCGAACGAGCTATTAAATAACGTTAAAATATACTAAAATAGAATTGAATGCCAAATTGTAAAAAGGTCGCCAACAAATTAACTTTTAATTTTGTCTTTTATTATTTGATTTGTAGAAATGTTAGTTACCATAAAATTCGATAGAGGTCGCTGGAAAAGGACGTCCGTTTTTATCCCAAGGAATTTGATCAAATGAAGAAGCCTGTATAAAGCGCTATCTAGTGTAGCCTTGGTTTGGCGAACAATTTCGGAAACGCACCAAGTATGCAACGTTAGGATAATTTCCCCAGAGATTACCTTCTTTCCTTAATGCTTCCCGCAATTATTTTCACAAAACAAGCAGACTCATTATGGTCGTGTATGCAAGTCCCTTGTCCAGGTTTCCAAGCTATTATCAACAGATCATACTTTTCGTTCCCAGTATCCACGAGATTTCTAGCATACGTTTCGTCGTTAAATTTTGCATAATCTTTCCAATCTGATTCTTTACTTTTATATTTAATTAAACTATCGATCAAAACAGCAAAATTGGTCTCCTTACGCTCGAAATTTTCGTTTATGGAATTTAGTAAGCCTCTCCAATCCAAACAGCATGCCAAAAAAGCCATTTTGGTAATTTTGTTATATTGTGAAACGCGATATTTAGCTGAATAAAAATAACAAATCAAATGAATGGAGTTTGATTTTCTCGCGTCTATTTATCAGTCAGGCACTAAAATCCGATTGGATGAAAAAAATTGAGGCGCTAGTGAGAATTTTCGCCAAAACTAGAGCCGCTATATAGACCTTAGTTTATATAGGGGCCTTACCCAAAAGCATTTTGAAGGTGGTTTGGTCAAACCCAAATATAGAGTAGAATAAATATGAGTCGTTATTTTACACTTTATGAATCAAACATATAGATAAAAAAAAGAAACGTTTTGAAAATGTGGCTTACAATTTTCACTATAGACAATCTGGTCGATTTATGGTCACTCATAGGTAAGGCCCCTATATATACGAGCCGACGCATCAAGATTAAGTTTGACCACTTTGGATCCAGCGCATGTTTGAGTTCTTGAGTGTTTGTCTTTTCTGGCAAATTATCGCATTTTGGCAATTTTTCCCTGTGAGCAATTATTAGCATCACGTGGTTTTGGCAAAGCTTAGCAATGTGCCAAAACATTTTTCTGGTACCCATAGCTCGCAACAATGAAAAATTGAAAGTAAAAGTATATAAGTTGGTGGTGAAAACTTAAGCTTGATGCGTCGGCCTGTCTATATAGCGGCTCTATGTAAGAAGAATGGCGATAAATAATGGGGCTTTAGGAATTCAGGCTGACATGAACAAGTTTATGAAGAAGTAAAATTTTACATTTTATTGACCCGTTTATAAAAAGATTTTATGTAACACCAAACCTAAGGCCCCTATATAGCGGCTCTAACCAAACCGTGCTACTTTTGGAATATATGAGAGATTTAAAGTTTTAAATGGGATCATGTCTATTGCGACTTAATCCTCTTTAGCTTTGGATGTCTCATTTATGAAAGTAGCATTTCGTTGTCAAAATCTGCTACGTTCAAAGTCAAGGGAATCGTGTCGAAATGACTTAGATAAAAAAGAATATATAGCGATTATATAAAAAAGATAAATATACGTAAGTTGATAGTTGTAGAGATACATTTAAATCAATAGATAGATGAACAAACATATAGACAATGATTGAAATGGCATTATACTAGAGACAAACTTATTGAAGCTGCCACCAAAGACGAGTATTGAGGCAAAAAAGTGAATGCCATAAAAAGCTAGTTATGTAAAAGAGCCATAGAAGGTGGCTAATGAAACAAGTAAGACTCAGTGTTTTCAAAATTATTTTTAATAGAAAAATATTGAATATACTATAGATACTACTACAAATATTTCTAATTCTTTCTTTTTTTACCTATAACAGAATGCGGAATTAGAAATCGCTACATGGCTTTTGGAAATGATCAAAAGAAAGAGAATAGTAATGGCAGAATCGCCCTTAACAGTCCTAAAGACAGTAAAACGAAAAATAGCCAGTTAGCTGTTAGAAGCGATTTAAAAACTATTAACAGTGCAGTCCATTCTGATGAATATAAAAAGTTTCAGAAACAAGAAAATTTAAATCCTGAGATAGGAACTATTCCCCAAAAATTAAATTTAGGCAGAGAAGGAGCATCCCCTTCAAGTTCACTTTTTGATATGAATTCATCATTTGGAAAAAGTCTTATGTCAGCCTCAAAAACTGCTTCAAATGAATTTAGAACTCAAGATTTTCCAAAATCTTTGGACAATAAAAGCGAATTTTCTGGTTTTGAAAACATATATCCGCAACCTGAGTCTTTTGAAGGCATAGAAGGTAGACGACATTTTGACAATCTAGAATACAATAAGAAGGAGTTATTAGAACCCTTTACTACAGATTCAGAAATTGTAGACAACGTCTACAAGACAAATCGTATCACAAATTCGCAACTTGAGCAAAACTTTCATGAAGAAAAGCGACCAAAACTGTCTTTTCGTAACCATTTCCGTGAAGTTTATGATCAAGACCCAAGGTTAAATCTACCTGTGTTACCAGAAGGTTATGAAGCATCTTCTTTTATTCAACAAGGAGTTCCAGGTTCTGCATTGGTGCAACTAAAAGCTAAATATGGTCCTTCCTACCGAAGTAGCAACGTCGACAGCCAAAAAAACCCGTTGTTTCAGGTAGCAGTGGATCCATTTAACCGTGGAGGGCTATGGATAAACTTTAACCCACCAGAACGTACGGAGAATCCAAAATCCAATCCAGGAAATAAAATGACGGATCACATGCATCGCAGAAGAAGACATAACCCCGAAAATATTTCAAAGCGCAACTCAGATTATAAGAGTTTGGAAAGAAGTGTTGATGAAAGGGGAATTTCTACATCTGAGTTAATTCATCGAGGACGTCAAGAGAACTCGAAGGCTAACGCAGAATCAGGAATGAAGTCATTCGAAGTAAAGCCAACATTATTGCAAACAACAAATGCAAACGACTTCTATCCGAGAATCGAAAATCAACAAACAGTCCACTATAGAGCAGATAAGACTAGTTCCGATGATGTTAGTTACACTGGTAAAAATCAGGCTCAAGCAAATTTGGATCTTCAAAATTACCAGACTAAATTTACAGTTGAAAAACTTTCTGAAAACGAAGATCGAAAGCAAGACTCAAAAAATTTAAAGATAACTATTGAGATAAAAGTAAACCCAAACGCATCACTCGTACCTGCACCTAAAAGTGAAAAAAGAGAAGGGGTTGGACACATCCCCCGCCGTCATCAGCCTCAACACACAATCGGGGGAAGAATCGAACAACAGCCGTGGCCTTGGATGGTAAGTTTCATAGCAGTATGCTATTTTTCTGAGTTGCTTTTAAAAAATTGAGTCATATCAAAATCAGAAGAACACACACAATTTGGGGATGTTTCCATTGTTAAAACTCTATTGTTTGGCAATAATAATCGTTTCCCGTTAGCCATTTTAGAAAGATTGAAATATATTAGCACGTAGTCATAAACACCTGTCAGCAATTTAAACAATTGCCAAGAATCTAAGTTATCGATAAACCTCCCCACCTTTTTTTTCGTCTAAATTAAAGTTAAATGATTCATTGCAAAAAATGAACTGTTGTTTTAACAGTATAATACTGGCAGCCGAGGTTCCTGCCGCGGAGAAAAAAAATGCTCTTTAAGTGTACACGTGGGGCCACGGTGGTCTAAAGATAGAGTATTCTCCTCGTAAGCAAATGGTCGCGGGTTCAAGTCCCGCCTTGCCTATGGTTGTTATTTCAACCTTTTTGCGCCGTAAATCTGTCCTGTGCTTGTCAGGAGGCAAGGTGCTTAGTACGCAGTCCTCATGTATGTTGAAGCTGTTGGCTTCTGTATAATAAAAAAAAATAATTTAAAAAAAAATTTTGAAGTGTGCACTTGTGCGAAAAGCAGGGATTTAAAAAAATCAACCTGTATTTTTTTTACATTTGTTTCTTCTCGATATAACAAGAAAATATAACAATACTTGTTTGGTTTCGTTTTACTGTCAGCAATTCACTTGTATTTCTAACACCACGATATTTTCCAAAGCGAGTGTGAACACTTGGGTTTGTACGCTTAACATTAAAATGCTTCTTGTTCACTTAGCTTTTACAGTTTGATCGGTTTCAACTTATTGTTTGAACCTGGCTATTTTTTCAAACATTCAGTATAATTCTTGCACTTGATCTAGTCTTACGCAAACATTCACTATCAAAATTCATAGATAGTAAACGTTCAGCATTGTAGGAAAAACGTGAAATCCTTCTGTATCAAGTAAATTTTGTCATTTTTTATTGTTATTGTTTTGATAGTAGTGCTTTTTTTAGAAAATATCTACAACGCACCCTAAATGTTCCAGGTATCTATTTATAGTTCTTCTAGTAAGAGATTCATATGTGCCGGAACATTAATTGATGAGAAGCATGTCCTGTCTGCTGCACATTGTTTCCATCCTAAACGGTAAGTATCATCACATGAAATGTTACAAAATTTCTAAGCATATAGTTCATGCAGCTCTGCTTTAGACCTGGCTTAGGGTCTGTAACATACTCCTTAACACTTTAACAGTTTTTTTCCCAACAGTCGGTCCAAAACATGTCACATTTTCATTGCAACTTTTTATTCATCTTCCATCTATTTACTCGAGTTTTAGAACCAATCAGATGAGAAAACATAACAGTCTTCAAGCTACCATTTACTAGACAACGTTCGCCATTTGTACGAAAAATTTATTACTTGAAAAGAGAAAAGATACGGGCGAAACTGCAAACGATATAGAAATTCATTTTTGAACACATCTCCTCCATCAAAATCTCCTCTGAATCTTCTGCCATAACATCAAATAAAGGTCGTGATCACGAAGTCCTCCTTGTGAAACAATAACTCTGGTGGTACTGGATCAATAGTTTGCTCGGCCCTTGGCCTGGATCAAAAGAAGAGAGCGCTCTTGGAGAGTGGTTGCGTTTTTTACTGCGCATCACACTTGTGCTGGAAAAATAGTGATTTTTAAGTCGTTTTTGGGCGATTCCACGTCAGTGAAAAAAAAGAAAAAAAATGAAAGGGAAAAAAATCATGAAAAAAAGGTTTTTGACCTCACCAATTCCGATTTCAACAAAAATTGGTTTGAAGAACGCATATGACAAGAAGAGTGATACCGCCAAGTTTTAGATTTCTGCTTCAAAAATTGTACGAAATACAGAGCTGTTAAAAAACGGAAAATAAAAGTTTATAAATGCAACTTTTAGTCTAATTATAGTACAATCACAACTCGAAAAACATTGGAAAGGCAATTAATAGAGCTTTCCATTGATATATTACATGACATATTTACGACAGATTTAAGTCTCTAATTGCCTCAAAATGATTAAAAAAAATCAATATGTTTACCAGTAAAAATGATGTGCATCAGTAAGAAACGCAACCACTCTCACCCGTCAAACACCCCCCATGCTGCTTATAAGAGTATAGGGTAAGATATATTAAAGAGCTAGACGTCTTAAAATTGTCACCTGAAAACGTTGCTAAGACAATATTGTCGAAACCATGCTAAAATAACGAATGTGAAAATCGCGTTTTTCAAGTTCGAGTTTTACAAATAATTAAAATTAAAATGATGCCTTAGAACGATAGTTTTACACTTAAAGATATCTATAAAAATTTAAAAATTGAAAATAACTAAACACGTCAAGTAGGAAAAAGTATTATTCAGTGTTTTGAGCTCTCCTGAAATGTGCCAATTTTCACATTGGTAATTTTAGCATGGTGCCGATGATATGTTCTCATATTTGAGTTTGTATTTTTGATGCCTGTTTGTCTGTTTCCCTCGCCATTGGAAATTTAAAAAATAAATAAGCAGTCACTTAAACATTTCTTCTGTTTCTTACAGACCAATACGACTTTTCGTGTTCATTGGGAGATTGAAAAGGCTTGCCGCTGACCATCCCTTGGAGGAGCAGACTATAAAAAAGGAAGCCTACATAGTGTCAGACTTGTTCGTGCACAGCGGGTTCAAGAAGAATTGCTACTGCAACGACATAGCCATTTTGAGGCTGGCGGTGCCAGCAGACGAGAAACATGTCCCTGCGTGTTTGCCTGCCGTGGACATCACGGCACCGGGTGGAAATGCGACTATTTTAGGATGGGGAGATACTTTCTTCGAAACCAAATATACAGGTAATAACCCAGCCTGAGAAAGTGGAGTGGTTGTAAAAATATAGTTTGCCTCAACATTGCCTGCAAACTATACTTTGACAACTTGGACGACTTCTTTTATACTTTGACTTTTTTTTTTTTTGTAGAAGTGTCACAAACATCGCATTCATAGAAAATAAGGAGATCAGTGAACGTGATTGGCAGATCAAGACTGCCACAATCGGCGCATTATCAAGGAATTTGATGGCACTTTTCTGTTAAAAGTGATTTCTAACCACAAACAAAGAGCGATGCTTCCTAAAAAATTAAATACTCGTTTCACCAAAACTTGATTATAGCAGGCCTCGCTTCTCTTGTTTCCAATAAGTTTTGTTATGGACTCGGTCCTAGGACGAATGCCAAAAGCCCTGATGTGGATTGCACCAATTCATGACATAGTTTACGCTATCTTCCAGGGTAGCATAAACAGTCATAAAGCAGTCCTAAAGCAATGTAATACATAAAAGCAATCCAAAAATAGTTAGACATGCTAAACCAGGTTTTTGTTTCTCACTTCGTGTAAAAAAAATGCTCTAAAGGCGGCCCATTATAATTACTGATTTTCCCCATTTCATTCATTGACACCATACATTTCGAGTTCGATTACTCGGTCACACAGGACCCGTTTATCAACTCACTTCCAATGTGACAGATGGTCCCGTGACAGATACATAGTGTTGGACAGAATTTGCAGTACAGAGATTGCAGTTACAACCAAAGCGAAGGCGGAAATCGAACCCACCACCATAGGATTACGAGATTGACTCGCTGCCACACTTCGCTACCAACACTCCATTCTTATACTGATGCTGGCAATAATGCTTCAATCCATGCAATTATTATAGGGCAATTATAGGTCACTATCATTTTAACGTACTATCTTGGGCCATAGTCGGCCACCTCGTCTAGAGGTCAGAGGAGTCTGACTAAGATGGAGGAGTCCCAGGCTCGAATCCCAGCATGGCTGCGCTTTCTCTCTCCTGTCCGTGTCCTTTCTTTGTACGAAGGTGTTGTTGTGCTGTGAAAGGTTGCTAACCCTATAAACGGATCCCTATGACATGTGTGTTACTGTGGAAGTTTGACTTCACATCAAATGTCGGTACAGTTGAACAAGTGAAGCAGCGCACTCCAAATTGCTAACCTTGGCTGGCACAAGACAACAACAACATCTTGGGCTATTTTATCAGTCATCTTACCAATAATGTGCTAATATCCATGATAAATATCACTTACACCGTACCGTTATTCACAACCCAAGTAGCACACTTCGTTTTTTAAAGGTTATAAAATGGTTATTAACGCTGTAACAACCGCTTAAAAACGTTAATAAAACGTTTAAAGGTTATTTGTGCTACCTGGGATATTATAACTTATGTGCAATAACTACATTTTCTCATTTAACTCTGGATTGATATTACAAATGATTCTATTGATAACACAATTATTCACAGTATCATTCAGCATTAATCGAACTCAAGACAATAATAGTATTGACAACTACTTTATTATAGAACTGTCCATTCTGAACTGTTGAGTTGACAGGGGCTTACATAAAAGTGGACCAAGAAGCGTTTTTTACCAGTTTTCGTCTTTCCTTTAGAAATTATCAGAAAGCATAACACAGAATGATTGTTTATAGTTGGCAAAAATGAGACTCGGGAATGAACGTTCTTTCCCTCTCTTCTATTAGTTTCCTTTCTGTGTATGAAAGTGTGTAATGAATGGATGCCTACCCTATAAACGGGTCTTCATGGCATGTGTGTTGAGCAAAAACGGTCTTCCACCTTAATGGTGCTCGTAAAAAGGGAATTCGTACCTATCCAGCCTTAAATCGAGTAGATTTCATCTACTCGGGCTCGAATACCCGTGTGGTACTTGAAACAACAACAACAATGTGTTTTATGTTACCTGAAGTGACTGTCTTGATTGGAAGTTTTACTATTTTCCTTTTTTTCCCCACCTTAGTAGGCGTGCATGGCACACTTCAGCTTCAAAGAGTTGATGACTTGAATATATTTCCGACAAAGGAGTGCCAACAGATGATATATAAATCAGCGGGATTCGAAATGCCTTCAACATTTGAAGACCAATACATTTGTG
>JAXGGA010023300.1:0-13681 GCA_038373865.1 Uloborus plumipes | reverse complement strand
ACTAATGTTTGCGCAAGGATGAAAAATGCATTTTTGGGCTCAATTTTCGAACTTTGACCTCCTTTAGGAGCATGAAGATTTTATCTGATCAATTTCAAATTTTACAGGTAATTGTTTAGTAATAGTGGACAACTTTTCTCACCTAGGCCGGTTAGAAATTCAAAAAAAAAAGTTTTTTTGATCCACCCTACTGCGCAGTGACAATACGGTTAAACCAGAATTACTTGATACAGCGTGGTAGAAGAACCGACATTTTGGTTCGAGAAAAGCTTTGACGTCAGCCATATTTAACGCATTTTGAAACACAATATAATAGTACCTGGTTACTAAGCTGTAAAAAATAACTGATGAGAATTTGAATCAAAAATCGACTTTGAGGCAATATACCAAGATACTGTCCGTCCGTGAAAGTCTCGCCTGGTACTCGCGAACAGTTCCACTTAAAAAAAAGGGTAGAGAGGTTGTGGGAGATACCTTTCCAAACCTTTCAATTCAAAACTTGCATTTGCTATATCTTTTTGACATATTCAACTAAACTATGTATTTGAAATTAGCATCGTTCCATGTTGTCTGATACGGCTCAAAATGCTTTTGTTATTCTTTCCCTTGCTGTTATCTTACCTAACACCCTATTTTGGTAAGATCAGAGAAGACCTGACGCATGCGTAAATGCGCGGAAGGTTTAACCTAAGAAGATCAGACAGTAACTGATTTGTTAAATTTAATAATAGCTTATGAACTGAAAAAGTCAAACATCAAATCAGTAATGCATCTGAAGTTAAAACACCAGTTTTCTTCAACTCGATTTTTTTACATATTCTAATATCTTCACGTGTATACTTTTGAAACCAATATGTCGAGTAAGTTAGTGCCCCTAATAAAAGCACCCTACCTAAAACACCGTCATCAGGTTTCTGCATTGGTTACATGCGTTACTTTTATGCCAGGACAAAATTTCAAAACTGGGGCTTCAGAGAAAGGAAAAACCTGGGTTTAATTAGACAAATTAAAATTTTATTTGAATTTTAATCTTTTTCTAACACGATTTCAATTCTTTTTACTATTCTCAATGCAAACTACGTGAAATTTTTCTTAGCAATTTAAGTCAAATAAACTATTCTAAGCATCATAACTAAACTTTACAGATTATTTTCAATTGGTTCGCAATTAAATATTTAACTGATGTATTCAGAACAAAAAAGAAAATTAATAAAACAATTAGGAGAGAAAAAAAATTAAGTTTTGACATCTCTAACTCAAATTGGGTTTTTGCAATGATGAATGTGGCAGTGTGATTGTTGCAGACTCTGAGTCCCTGCGTTACCTTGTCCTACATGAGGAAGGAGCAGGGCAGACGTCCGAGGAACTAAAGCACCGGGATGCGAGCCGTTGGCAGACTCCCATTATGAAAGAACCACACGGCAACTAGGGTCCAAACAGAGAAATATTACAATTTGTTCGTCCTCAAAGAAAATAATAATAATAATAACAAAATAATGTCCATTTAAGCAGTTCTATGAAACATACCTTAATACTGAGACTTCTGCTCTTCTATTTACAGCTGGATCGCAGTTTGAGCCGGACATCTCTGATATCAGCTAACAGCAGAACATCCGGTCGTTGCAACTGGCCATCCCCTTTGGCTTATATTGTGTACCAAAACAACTGCTTTTGAACTCCCAAAAAACACATTCATTGTATTCAACTCTGTATTTCAATAAAAGAAAATAAAGTTCTCAAAGATGTTAACGTTTCTCATTAAAACCTGCATCAGTGGCTAATATTTAAGTTTACACCTGCAGTTTAATTAATTTTGCCTGCGGAACAAGCAAGGATTTTAAAACTGAAGAGAAGTTGTTCCACAAGCAACCGAGCTTTGTTTTCCGCATTCTTACTTCTTTCCAGCCGCACAGTCTTTCTAATGAATAAATCATTAGCTAGAATTTAATTTCAATTTTAAAATCAGGGATTCCTTTGCTGGACACTCTGTATACAAGAAAAGAGTACAAGAAAGGATTTTTAAAAGTTATGGATTGAAATTTAGTATCATTACTGCAATGAAAGTAATGTACTTATAAAGTGCCGCGGGCAAAATAAATTCGCGTTGCAATTTCTTATGACTTAGCGAAGAAGGTTTGTAAAATGAGTTATGGTTAAATTTCGTAAAATATTCTGATTTACTGACATTCACACCTAATTTTTCGTAGACGAAAAAAATAATTGAAAACAAAATCTGAAAAATTCATTTCATTATAAGTAGAGCTGTAAGTTAAAATATTCTTTGAAAAGTTTCAACTACACTTGTCTACAAAAAAAAATCTGTTAAATGAGGAAAAATACTTGATCTTAGTGAAATATGATGCACTGAATTCAAATATCTAAACTTTTTTTTTCCATCACTCCCTTAGATTTTTTTTTTTTTTTTAACATTCTAATAAATTGTTTTGGAACCCTGAATTGTATGAGTTTAATAACTTTACTCCTGTTTTATAAAACAGAAAATTAAATTGCTATTGCCAAGAAATAGCTCAAATATTCCAAGACAAAAATTTTTGATTGTGTGTCAACGATGTCAGTATTCTCATTGGTTTTGTCTTCCTATGTCACTTCTAAATTCTCTTCTCACAGGGATCTCTTAATTGTATGAATTGATTACTCTTAAGGAAGACATCCGGCACTAATTGCAAAAATGTATCCGTCACCAAGCTCGCTTGTTAGCACGCGAAATGCTATTGCTTGCACATTATCTTATATCTCAGGATTTCAAGTTTTGAAAAAGAGGAAAGTTTCCCCATTCGCATAAAAGCAAAACTAATTCGCTCAAAAAAAAAAAAAAAAATCAATGCATCAAATCTGCACAAAATGTTATCCCAGTAAAATGGGGGTCCGCTGTGAAAATAGAGATTGAAAATTTCCTCTGCAACTTGGGTATATGACTTTCCTAAGCAAAAACTTATCTTCTTGAAACGTCCGTAAGTATAATCCTGGAATTAAAATTATACCACTTGCCGAAAGTCATCAGTCAAAAAAATGTAAAAAAGCTGGTTATAATTACTCGGGATCTTCCTTCACTAGCAAATCAGACAGATCATTGGCCACTGTTAATGAATGTTTCAAAACTATAAATATTATTGTTTTTAGTTATGTGTCATCAATGTCGTTGTTCTTGTTGGTTTAGTCCACTTTGGTACTTTCAAAAGCTCTTCTTGTAGAGAACTCTGAATTGTGTGAGTTTAATAGTTTTACCTCTGTTACGTACCAGAAGGATAATTTACTATATTCACGAAATAGCTCAAATCTTCCAAAACGAAAATGTTTGGTTGTGTATCATCGATGTCAGTATTCTCATTGGTTTCATCTTCTTCTGTCACTATACTGAAAGCTCTTATTATAGCGAACTCTGAATTATGTGAGTTTATTAACTTTACTTCTGAGAAAAAGATCTGGCACTAGTGGTAAAATGTAACCACTGACCTAGAGCCGCTATATATACTTTATACTCTATATAGTCTATATAGGGGCCTTACACTGACCGAAACTTGCTTGCCAGCACGCGAAATGTGGCTTGAACGTATCTGATATTACAGGAGTTCGAGTTTTGAAAAATAGGAAAATTTTAAATGTTTGTCTTGCCGCATTGCAAGAACAAAACTCATCTGCTTTTAATAAAATAAGAAGCGCCAAAAATCTTAAACCATATATAATTGAATCCGCGTTAAATGTAAAATAAGGGTTTGCTGCATTTAGAAGAAATAAAGGTGAAGAGAGTGTAAACCTATTTTTCTGAAAGAGCAATGGTACCATGTGACTTGGGCGACCATTTTGATTGCCGGTAAATGCTGCACAATTTTCCCATTAGTTGAAGCGGAAAACGTTGATAAGTATGTAACTGATGTGTAGAAATTTATATTTTATCTATGGAAAACTTTTGTTGCATTAATGTAAGAGTGCAGTCTGGTATCAATATCATTACACGAAGATTCCGGGCTGTTGTGCCGTGGTCTGACTGGAGTTGTCCCAAACGTTTCGGCCGCATTTGCGGCTGCCATCTTCAGTGGTGTTGACGAAGCTTAAAAGGAAGATTCCTCTCGACTGCTGATACAGTTTTTGAAGTGTTTGTTTTTTTGTCAGAGGATTTCTCTCTTCGTCTTCGTTTGCTGTTGCCTGATGAAAGCTGGCTGTGTTCCTCGTTCCCGTTTGAATGCAGCCAATGCCTCCTAAATAGTTAATGCTTGATACTTTCTGGTTTTTAGCACAGAGCAAAATTTCGTGCTTGGTTCACGAAGCACTGCCATTTACCTGAGTTCTTCGAGAAAAAGAAATTAACAATTGATTCATTTCTAAATTTAAGTTTAAAAATCAGCCAATCAGAAATATAATTCGAATGTTGTTTGGATCAATCGCCAATAGCTGCGAAATGTCCTTGGTTCACAAAGCACTGCCATCTATCGGAGTTCTTCGAGAAATTTCCGATTAGTTAATTTCTGAATTTAAATAATCTAAACCCCTACCGGCAAGAAAAGGCTAGTTGTACGCTCCTAAAGTTCTCTACCATGTTAGGATTGGCCCAACAGGAAGGTCCCCCTTGCCGGGGCCTCCGCGACTCTCTCTGAGAGAGTCGCGGAGGCCCCGCCCTTGCCCACTTCAGGCGCGACCCACGCTCTGCTATTTATACAAATACAAATGTGGCGACCAACTGTAGGCTCTGGGCCCAACTTGGCTGGTCCTAGTCAAATTAAAGATCCCAATGAAGATCAATGGCCCTCTTAAAGCCATCTACTCCATTGCTCTTTACCGCCTCTTCCAGTAAGCTGTTCCAAGTTCCCACTACCCTGCTAAAATAGTAATTTTTTCGAATTTCAAGATTAGCCTGTGATTTAAACAGCTTAAAACAATGACCCCTTGTCCTGCTTTCCGTGCGAAAATCTAACCCCGTAACATCATTCATTTTAATAAATTTAAACAACTGAATCATGTCCCCTCTGGCTCTCCTTCGCTCAAGACTATACATATTAAGCATTCTAAGTCTGGAATCATAGTCTAAATTAGAAAACCCATTTACTAACCTTGTAGCCCTTCTTTGTACCCTTTCCAATAAATTAATTTATTCCTCTAAACTCTTTTCATTTGTTTATAAATTTAACCCCATCCTTCCATTTGCTTCATGTCAGCTCAATCATGTTCTCTCTCTCACCCAAACAGCGAAAAAGAGCTTCGCTTTAACGCAAATTTTTCTCACGGTCAGTATCTGTATGAGTACACGAAAAGAACTCACTTAAAATTTTTAATATTATCAAATAAAACCAGAAAATCTCTTAGAAAAGTTTAATGTTTGATGTGACACTACTCGTATTGCGTCAATTTATAAATTTCGGAGTCGATTAGTAAGAGCAAATGCTTTGTTTGAAATTTAAAACGACGCCATCTGTTGGAAGTAAAAGCAGATTGAAAAGTGTAGAAAAATTAAATATACCTAACATCAACATGATGAATGAAGAATATTTGTTTTCGTAATAGAGAACATGCACTATGTCACAAAATAAGATTAAATTGCTGTTATTTCATAGAATCGATGATGGTGATGCCGAAAATAACATTAAAATTCCAAAAAAATTATTTTCTTGAACGTGAGAAGCAATTAAACAAGGAGATTTTTGTAAACAATGTCACGTGACGAAAAACACTTGGTCCACGTCACGGAATACGATTCTCCCCACTCTCCCTGTGTCGCTGCCGTTGATGAGACAGTTTCAGTACGTTGATTTGCGTTACCGTTATATTCGGGGCTCGGATGGTAATTCATCTTTTGGCGTTTTCTTCGTCTTAGTTCATTATCCAAAGAGTTTTACTGCTCTTTAAACGTTGAAAAGATCTTTATTTATTTTTCAGGGCAATTTTTG
Organism: Uloborus plumipes; assembly: GCA_038373865.1. Taxonomy (NCBI): domain Eukaryota; kingdom Metazoa; phylum Arthropoda; class Arachnida; order Araneae; family Uloboridae; genus Uloborus; species Uloborus plumipes. Next base: position 7,781 of record JAXGGA010023300.1, on the reverse strand, counting down.
ATGTTTTAGCTCCTTTATGAAGTTCGATTTATTTATAAAGTCTTTGAATTCGCAGCCAAAATATTTCAGCTACAATTTTTAAGCAGTTTTGTCTTCTTACCAGTTTAGTGGTTGATAGTCATTGTTCACTTTAAAGGGGGAATAAACGAAAGGTACCGTAAAGTCGGGTTACTTGGACCCTAAGGGGTTACTTGAGCCCATTACAGTAAAATGATAAAATCTAGGTTTGGTACTTATTTGTTGAAGACTTGCACGTAGTTCCTCGTTTCTCTTCTAGGTAGAAGCACTCTGCAGTCTCTAATGCTGGTACAGTCATAGAAAAAAAAAACGAAACAATCGCTCGTATACGAAGACTATTAACACTAGAGACACGTGTAATATGTTATTTTTTCAGGAATAATGTGCTCTATACATTTCTATTAGTAAATTGTTGTTAAGGGGTCGTCTTCATATAAAAATCGGCATCAACTTTAAAATTTTCTATGAAAACTCTCCTTTTTTATCGCAAATTTGTGATCAGCAACATCATTTAACTTTGTATACCAAATCGTTTTAAATTTGCTCCAGCCGTTGCTTCGCAATTGAACTGAGAAAAAACCGTCCCGTAATGTTAAAAATATTTTTGATACTTGGGCATATAATACCTAAACCACGATAGGTACGGCAAAGTTTGTTTTTTTATATCAAAGTATAAACCAACCCAACAATAAAAACGTCATTGACTTCCTCTCAGATAAAATTTTGAATTTTTTATGAATTATGAAATTAATATTTGAAAAAATGATGATCTGGAACCATATAATATTTTGATGGAGAAACAATCTGGAAGGGGTTTCAAAGGAGAATCCAAAACGGGAGCTCAAAATATTCAGTAGTTTTTGAGATATGCTAAAAGAACCATTTTTAGGGACCATATACAACTGTGCAAACTGAAACAATAGCAGGGAATTTCTATGCAAAGAAAGAGGAATATGCTAATCCACCAGTTGCAGAACATGCTCAGCGTTTTTATATTGTATTTAGTTTTCAACAGTTATAATATGTTGAAAGCGAAACGGTTAATAAACTGCTGAGTTTCTTTTAAAACTGGTAGACAATCCAATTTTTTGTCCATTCGTGAGAAGTCTGCATTCTTGCAACATGTAGCAATTCAGAAAACTTTTTACGTGGAGACTTGATTTTCATGGAATACTGTGGCATCTCGGAAGGTTATTTATAATAATTTGTGACGATTAGACGTTTTTTAAATTCTGAGCCACGGTTTTAACATTTTTTCCAATCCTAATACAGTAGTTCATGTAAATGCAAGAGGTCACTTTTAAGTTGTAACCTCTCTCCAGAAGGTGTGTGCTGCAAGGGTTCGTGCGTAGCTAAAAGTATGCATCTATCTTTGTTGAATCAAAAAGATAGAATGTTGCGTTTTTCCCTTGTACTCTACACAGTAGAATTTTCTCTTCCAAATTTCAAAAAATGTTATAACTTTAACAAAATCCGAGAATTTTTAATTAATTACGAAAAGCAAACTTATTATTGCGAGTAGATTTAGGTAATTTAATCGAAAAAGTATGATTTATCTACTCTTTGTAAATTTCGACCTTGAAAGTATCATTTTAAATGTGGTGGTGGTCTCTAAATCTTTGGTCGGTCATAACTTTTGTTCTACTGTTCCTAAAGTGATGCCGCTTGGTACCCAGCGTACTTTTGGCCCTCCGTACCTAATTATGTAACCAAATGTAGGGGTTCCCATTTAAAAATTCAGACTTTGAGTTCATTTCACTTTGTATATGGCCCCTTATCAAAATTTTACTCACATAGTTTTAAAGAAGACTTAAATCCATGTCAAAAGACACCTTTCTTTTGTTCTTGGCAAGTATAGTAGCCGAATAATTCAGAGTGTTTCGTTTTTTTATTTTCTATGACTGTACCAAACCCAGATTTTATCATTTTACTGTGGGCTCAAGTAACCTCCTTGTGGGTCCAAGTAACCCGACTTTACGGTACTCTGCTTCACAGAAGAAAAGTAGCATAGTAAAGGTGGAAGATCAGGAACAGAACAGGTTTGTGTACTCTGACTGCAATCCAGTCCTTTCCTCATTCTTTCATTCATTTTCTTGAAATTAGACTTCTGGGGAAAACACAAACATTTTTCAAATCGGAAACCTTTAGAAGTACGTGCGTTAATTCTCAGTCTGCTTTTAAGGGGAAATAAATTCCCTTTTTAGGTAAAGGTTGTCACAACTCATGATTCAGTCATACGACATTCATTCATCTGTTTACTTTCTTCGAATTAACAACATATAGCAATGGCGTTCAATTTTGACATCTCTGCATTAATAAAATAAACGCTTAAATTCGCAGACGATAAATAAAAAATGTAGCATTGAAATAATATTGTTCTATTTATTATTTTGTTTCATTATTGTTGCTCACACGATCTTAATTGCTTCGCAAAAGCTCAGATGTTCATTCTAATAGTGTTGGCACCGTAGAACGATAAATGGCGAATTTATTCGTTGAGACATATCATTTTGATGCCCCAGAATGAAATGTACTGTAATGATGCGATGGTGTTCAATGAAAAGACGATTGACGACAAAACATATTTTTTTTAGTAACAACGAAATGAGCATATATAATCGCTTGGTACTAAAGAGCAATACAAGTACGAAAAAAAATAAACAAAACTACGATATTGCTACGACCAACTGTATCATGGCGAACTGTGGATTGAATTTAAAAAAGTTCTATGGCAACCCGTTGATAGTATTGGCTCGCTTAGCGAATAGATTCGCCATTTATCGCTCTGTGGTGCCAGTGTCGTTTCATAGTTAATTAATAATTAGAATCATTAAAAATTAAAAATAATTCGCTAACAAATTAAAATAAGCCGTTAAAATGCAGAATAAACCAACAAATTAAACAAGCCATTAAATAACGTTAAAAATGTACTAAAATAGAATTGAATGTCAAATTGTAAAATTGTCACCAACAAATTAACTTTTAATTTTGTCTTTTGTTATCTGATTTGTATACAATGTTAGTTACCATAAAATTCGATAGATGTCGCTGGACAATTACCACCGTTTTTATCCCAAGGATTTTGATCAAAAGAAACAGCCTGTTCTGGAAACTATGTTTTTAAGAACATCACAGATAAAATATCATGTACAAACAGATAGATATATATGGATGGCCTGCGTTTTCAAAGAGAATAAATACTTTAAAAGGATCGTGAATGACAGTTAAATATTCCCTCATTTCTGAAGTACATTTACACTAAAAAGAATAAAATAAAAATCTTTTTGAAAAAAAAAATGTACCGACTTCAGAACTTCAATCGGCAAGTGCACTAAAATTAAAAAATAATTTTATTCTTTAAACACTATCGATACTACTTTTAAAGATAAGTTTTGGAGTCGGCACAAAAACTGTAGGTAAAGTGATGTTTACTATTGAAAATTAAGAGCTGAATATTTGTACCATTACATTAATGTGGTTGTCAATGTGGTGTATGCGAATGTGATTAAAGAACATTCATTAATGGAAATTTATATTTATACATAGTTGAATTATAGTTTCGAATGATTCCATTTAATGTTTTTGCGCCGACTTAAAAACTGATGTTCAAATGTAGTATCGATGGTGTTCAAAGAATAAAATTATTTTTTAATATTTAGAGCACTTGCCGATTGAAATTCTGAAGTCGTTACAATTTGTTTTCAACAGTATTTTTATAATTCATATATTTTTTTTAAAGTAGCAATTTTGTTCAATACTTTTATATTCTTTGAAAATTAGAGGTTATCCAAAAGCAATGTGATAAGGAAAAAACTATTGCCACATAAAAAATGTGTTGCAATACTGTCTATGGACATTTATTCAAAGTGGGAGAATTAGTTAAAAAAAAAAAAAACTTTAGATCAACTATGAGGATTATTATTACTGTTAATAAAATTATTCATCATAGTTTCTTAGTGAAGGTGTACTTTAAAAAGTAATATTTGAAAAATAATTTTTCGGCCGATGAATCGGCCCGATTTTGCCGATTAATAATAATTGGCAGAGTGGGCGATTAATCGGTACTGCCGATTAATCAATGCATCCCTAATAGTTACCCAAAACCACTCGTCTTTTTCCAACTGAACTTTTTAATCCTTTTTATTTTATTTTTTTATTTATTTTTTCAAACATATTGTATTTTTAACGGCTGCCTGTCATAATACGAAAATTTAAACCTCGTAAAATATTTTAACCTCATGTCTACTATAATCAATTTTCGGTTATGTTTATATAAAATAAAATTCGTGAAATCACTGATATCTTTCTCCATTTTTCAAAAAAAAAAAAAAAAAAAAGGGGTCTTTTACCATATATATTTTTCTGCCATGCATCGCTCTTACTGATCGGCACGAGCAAACCGGGTGCTTAATGCTTTTCTACGAGAATTTCGAAAACTTTCGTCGTCTATATTTTATTCCGATTTCATCTAATATTTCAACCAACGCGAAAAATAGTTACAGCATAGTATCAGGAAGTTCTCACTTTAAAATGGGCAATGTAAGAGCCGATTAAATTACCGAAAATGCGTATTTTCATCACGCATTTTCTTATGCTTTGGTAACTCGCGCATTGATATCTTAGCCGTTTTTTACAAGTTTTCTTCAATGTTAATCAACAATGAGAGCGTAATACAATTAGAAAAAAATCTCCCTCTCCAAAAGGAAAAATTTTGCTACAATGCGCCTTACGATTAAAGCAACACTAAAATCCTTCTCAGCTTGAAAAAAGGAATTTGAATGCGACTTATTTTAACTCGATATATTAGTCCCCCGCAGCTCCAGAAGAAAAATAATTTTATTGAAATACCCATTCACGGCAAAGAGAAATAAGTGAACTGAAGCAATAAAATAATTTTAAATCCTGCGTTCAAAAAAAGGAAATTGGAACTTAGTTAAATGCACATTTAATTACAATTGCAAGAAAAATCGCCTCTTCTGAAGAAAAAATTACGAAACCAAAATACGCAACACTATAAGAAAAAATGTAAACCCCCCCTCCCCCGCCCCACACACACATAGGAAAAAAAAAAGCTATGCAAATTTTATTCAAAAAATGAAAAGACTATTGCTCCCTGAAGAAACAGAATTTGAATGTTGTTTATTTCGTGCTATCCCCCACCCCCGAAATGGATTAGTTCAATAAAAATAAGTATTATAAATATAAATTAAATACAGCGACTGCCCCCCCCCCCCCAATGCAGAAAAACCTGTTTTAAATTAAATACACATTACAATTTCGAAAATTTAAATGTTCACTTCTCAAGAATACAGAATCATAAATTAGTAAACAATAGAATCTAAAAAATATCCCCCCCCCCCAAGGAAAAAAGTGTTTAACTAAATATGCATTACAATTGAAACGAAGTTCAAACTTTCCTGCCAACAGAAATACTTTAAATAAACATTTTTAATCTAAAAATTTAAATCTCCCCCCCCCCCCCAACCAACCCAGTGGAAAGCATAATTTAAACAAAATTCATATGTAAATGCAACGATATGGAAAACCCTCACTCTGGAGGAAAAAGAAACTTAACACAAGAAACGTCCTCCCCCCCCCCCCCCCTGCACTTGAAAACATAAAATAAATATGAATTTAAATTCGAAAATGGGATCCATCACTCGAGGGAGAAAAATGAAATGTATAATTAATTACACTAAATCATCCCCCCCCCCTTTTACCAGGAAAAATATTCAAGTAAAGTAACAAATAACAGCTGCAAAATACAATTCCCACCCCTTTCCCATAGACGAAAAAATAAAACAAACCCCAGAAAAGCAACCTTCAAATAAAATACGCAATACGGATAATAAGGAAAAAAATATAATCCCCTCCCCCCCCTATCACACAAAAAGATTTAAATCCGCACGTTTGGCATACTGGAAAAGTAAGCAAGGTAAACTACCAGCGCCATCTTTTGTAAAGTATGGGAAAAAAATTCTCAACGTTATATATTCACCGAGTTTATTCAAGATCTACTGTAATAACACCGCCAGCGAAATTTATTAGAAGACTTAAATTTAAACCGCAATTTGTACAGTAAATATCAAATACAGCTCGCACAAAACACAGCCGTAGTGATTAAATGTGGAAGAAGATAGAATTCTGCTACAAAGTTTTCATCAGAAAGTAGTTTGGTCAAAATTAAAATTAAAAAAAATCACCAATATTGAAACAAGCAAAGGAAAAAAAGCTGAATGCATTTTGAAAGAAACTTTTCTTTAACTCACATAATCATTTTGCGATTTTTCAGCACTTGTCTACCAGTTTGCATAATAGTTTTATTGCATTTTACATATATAACACAATGAGCTTACGAATTTGACGGTGACGGGGTGCATGCAGTGGTTCCGGTGTAACGTCCGTGAAATAACGGCAATCGAAAACGTATCCGCATCGATGATTGACGGTCATCGTGTACCTGAACTGGCTAATGATCCATACAACTAATAATTGTACTTGCAATTAATTATAATTAAAAAAAAGGAAAAAATTACTGAGTAACTAACCGGAATTGCAGCCTAGTAAACCGTTACCTTTTTGTCAAATATTTCGAAATTTGGATTAAGTTCACAATTTTTAAACAACAGCGTCCTTATTCCACATCATATTATCACAACAAAAGCTGCTTCAAGGGCTAAGACAGATACATGCAATACAGCCAACTCGGTTAACCAACCAGCCAGCTGCTATTTTTTTGCTCTCTTTGCTTCTATAAGGGGGGTTTTGCACTCCAGCCCGATTAATCCGACTCTAGGCTAACAAGTGCCAATAAGCACGAAACTGCAGTATTTGGATGGAAAAACAGAGTTATCGGAGGTCTAGGCTAACTAGTGTCAATAAGCACGAAACTGCTGTTTTGGATGGAAAAACAGAGTTATCGGAGATTGCTCGATGTTTGATGTTGGAAGACTAGAAATCAAAGTCGTTTATAATTTATCCGGAAAATCTAATAGTTTTTATTTTACTGTGATTTTAAAAATATCTCTTAGTTGTTCGGGGGAAAACAGGCTTCTGCAAAAGCAGTAAAATCTCAGAGGCAAGAAGAGTAAAAAAACTGAATCAGAGAAAATAGTGTTTGAACTATTTTTGAACACATTTTTGATTTGAACACATTTCTTCTAAAACCTCAATTATTGAAAAATAATTTCTGTTAAAAAAATGCATCAAAGAAATTGAAATGGGGGTGTTTGTATCCGTCAAGAGTACTACTTTTTTTTTCCTTGAAGAAAAGAAAAGTAGTCAAAATTTAGAAAAAATGTTATTCACACAATGCTTTCAACCGTGCTCTTTCAGAAAAAAAAAAAAATGTTTTTGAAAAAGTGGGAGATAGCTCAATTGTGCCTTGTTTTCCGCATTCAGGAATCCGCAAAGCACCTACAGCAATAAAATTTCTAACAAAAATACTTAAGCCACAAAAAATTTGGAGCATTTGAGATTAAATGCTAAGGAAATGTTCCAGCTTAAAATTCTGGCTCGCAAAGTAGGAACCAGAAAGAAGATGATATTAAAATGCATATGCCCTTTCAAAACAATGACTCCTTGTCGCTGTAAAAATACAAAATTTTTGTGTTTTCCCTGCTGTTGCAAAATGAATGCGAATGTTAAACGATGATAATTCAAAACGTCCTTAGTAGTTGTTATATAAGATTGTCCCATCTCATTCCAATAGTCGATAACTGAACCCTGATTCTCTCCCTTTTAAATAATATTGTGCTTGCAAT
>JAXGGA010023299.1:0-13683 GCA_038373865.1 Uloborus plumipes | reverse complement strand
ATGCTAAATCAAAACTTAGAGATAAATCAATTCAAGTGAAACACCAGCTTTGTGAAATAAATACAAGTCGATCAATAACAAAAACTATAACCAGGCTGAGAACCGGCCATCACAGAGGCATGAAGATTGATGGAGAGGGTAGAAGGCTGTATAGAAACTGTTGTAATTGCCCTGATACACAGCTTACACCTTGTCATATCTTTGACTGTCCAGCAACAAGTGCAAAGCTGAGAGACATTGGTGTATAGCCGTCACTTGTAGACCTTCATGACGATAACATCCAACAAATCGCAATCGCAGTTATAAGGATCCATGGAGTTATTTAGTTCGGCTAAGTCATAGACACGACAAAAAAAAAAAAAAAAACAGATAAATACTAATCGTTTCATCATTTCTTTGACTCAATAGGTTTCGTACAAAAAACCATTGAAAGCAGGAAGGTAAAAAAAAAGTCCAAAAATAAATATTATCTGAAGGGACATAGCATTAAAGGCTAACAATAACATTTCACCAAGCTTCTGCCTTGGAACTAAAATAACTGTTTCAGGCGAGAAAACGTAATCACGTAACTGAAAAGTTAATCTTGAAAATTGCTTCCAACATAATTCCTTCAAAAAAGAAATTTTTTTAACTTTATCTGGTGTTTTCAAATATTATTTTTCACTTTTCTTCGTCATTTTATTTTTCCAATTTCATATCTGCTACTCACCTCAGTATAGAGAGACAAGTCTGAACATTGGTTACGGTTACAGTGTATCAGTTTTTATCTAATCTTGATTATTTTAAAACGATTTCCCCTTCGACTAGACTGATTGAACGTGGCCGTCACATGTGTCCGGATCTCCCTTTGGAATTCTATATTTGGTTATGTTATCTGAGTAACAATATGATTAGGTTAAGTATCAGGTCCAATTGAATTCCGTCATACCCCATAAATTTTACTAAATCCGTATCATTAATTACGTCAGGAGGGTTCAGCTATTTAAGGTCTCATAGGTTGAACACTGTAAAAAATGAATCTTATTTTGACAGTAAAAAACAGCTAATTTTATAGTAATAAACTAAAAATTTCTGATTTTACAGTAATAAATTGTAAAATTGCTAATTTTACTGAACTAAGCCGTAAAATTGCTAATTTTACACTTTATTACCGTGCATTCTAGTTTTAAACTGGAACCTCTGCTGCCAACACTGCTGTTTTTACAGTATTATATAGCTAAATTTTACAGCAATAAACTGTAAAATTACTAAATTTACAGTAAGAAACTGTAAAATTGCTCGTGTTATACAGGTTATACAACAGTTTTAGTGTAATGTCTCAGTTTCAAATTAATTTCACTATTTAAAGTAGTTATTTTTGTTTTGTACTGGTATTACAAGAAAATAAGACTTTTCTGGGTTTTTTTAATTGCAATTAGTAGAGGGAGCATTATTTGGAATATAAAAAGCATATTCTACAGTTAAGGTGATGTTTATGTTAAAATCAACTGATATGATCAAATATCATATTATACGATGCTTTTTACGGATCAAAAAGGCAGGTTAAAATGCAAGGCGGAGATAAATAATTCAACTTTGCTTTCCCCATCATTCTTGCTGGATCTCCCTTAAAATGAATTAATGAGTTCAAATATCACCAGTTTCCCCCCAATACCCACTACTTTTGGAGATAGCTCCTCCTTACCTTTTTTCAGTTTTCGAAAGTTTCATTTATTTTATTTTGATTTTGAATACATTATATTATTTTTCAATTCATTCAGGATTTAACCCATTTACGCCCAGTAACCTAAACACTGGACGCTTGTTAGTTACTGCATACAAAAACCTATAATGGGTATATCATTTTACTAAAGCTGTTTTTCACAAGCTAAATAGTTCTTCTTCTTGAAAAAACCAGTTAGAGCCACTATTTGGACGTCAAAGTTTGTTTATTGACAACTATTTTCAGACAAATCAGTCAAGCAACGATCCAGCATGGGTAGCCACAGAAAGTAAAGTTTTTTTGAGAACTTATTTTTCATAAAATTAAACTATTTTAAAATGATTTGCCTAAAATTGGTCACAGATGTCTTCTGTAATGTTACTTTGCAGAAGTAAAGTCAAATAAGGTCGTATTTTGCTCACATATCTGCAAAATATCCCATAAACAGGACGTTTAATAGCTTAATAAATATGGCAACGGCGAACTATTTCAAGCCTAAAATGTATGTAAACCATTCCAAGTAAGAGTTAAAACAGATAAAAATTGAAAAAAAATGTTAAAAAAACTTGGGCATAAGTGGATTAAGTCAGAAAATACCAAATGACATAATTACTCCTTTTGCAGATATAAAACCACGTTAAATTACAAAATATTCATCTCACTGCTCAAATGAAAACTTTTGTGAAGACACTTTCACGTTGATTGAAACAATGCATATAATAGTAACAAAAAGAAAAAGCTTAATCGACCTATTTTCATTTCCCCTAGACAGGGTAATAGTGCTGTGACAAGATTTATCGTCACATTTCTGTCTCGATATGACTGAAATCAATTTTTGTAGCACGAAATAGAAAGTGAAAATTGAGCAGGTGATTTATGGACACTGTTAAATCAAGCTTTAAAATTCTTTATTGCACCTTTCGTGAACGATGGAGAGATTAAATTGCTCTAACAGGGCATCATATTTGGGATAATATATGAAGCTATTAAAAGTCCTGTTATTAGTACAGAAGGATTTTTGTGCAGCAGTAATTAATTTATGATTAAGCGGGGGTCGCTGCAAGTCAAATTATGAAATGCTGAATAACTGGACTGCAAAGAAAAAGTTGTTGTGTTTACAAAAAACTACTGAGAACAGAGGTTTCAGTTTAAAACTGTAAAAACGCAGTAATAAGCTGTAAATCTAGCGATTTTTCAGTTTATTACTGTAAATTAGCAATTTTACAGTTTATTACTGTAAAATTAGTAGTTTCACAGTTTATTACTGTAAAATTGCTGTAAAAAACTGTATTATAATGCAAAAACAACAATTTATTTTTTCAGTGTGCGGCTCAAAATAATAACGTAGATATTACATAAAATGGAACTTAAAGATGTTTCTTATAGTCAGGCTCTGATAAGTTGACCTGCGATCTGGTGAGGCTAAATCGATTTCATTTTTGAAAATAGGGGTGAGAAAAATCGACCTGAGTACAAGTTAAAATTTCTGGCGTTGTGCCAATCTGAAAATTTCTCCTCTTCCAATCCAAATTCTAATGATGACATCCAAGGTCAAGCACCAAATTACCAGAGACATACAACATCGTGAGATACAGTAGTCCGAGGAAAGAAAATGTAGTCAAAAATAAAGGTGTTCTGTTCTTAGCAAGAACGAGTTTAGACGTAAAACTCCTCCATCGGCATTCTAGCATCTGATCATTATTCTCTGAAAATTATGTCAAACATACCTTTTTAGCACTTAAAGCTAAACGACTATATACATGCTATATTTCTAAAAGCAAAATATACCCCTCTCATTAGATGAAATAGACACGTAAAAAGTAAATAAACAAATAAATAAAGTTTAGTCGCACCTTTTGAAGAATGTAACTGTTACAATTCTTCCGTAGAAAAAATCCTCAATCGTTTTTAAAATAAATAAATAAATAAATAAATAAATAAAAGTACAAAGAGCATCAAAACACATTTTATCAAACAAAGAAAAAAAAGAAAAAAAAAAAAACTCGTCCGTTAATAAAATATCTCGAATTTCACTTTTAACCCGTTGCCAGTTGTTAAATATAAATAAAGAATAAAATGCTCTCGTGAATGAAAAATTTTTGTTGCAAAAAAAAATCGTCTGCCAAAGAAAAAAAGAAAAAAAAAAGTAACAATAATAAATTAAATAAAACAAATGAATAAATAAACAAAAATTCGTCTGCACAGTCAGTCATTTTTTTTCTGAGCCTGCATTTCCGCCATGTTTGCGGAGTCAGAGTCCTCACAGAAGATTATTCAGAAAAGTACTTTACAAACATTATTTATCAAAACCATTTTCTTACAAAGTTAGTTTAACGGAAATCCGACTTTAAGTTCAGGATCAACATTCAACTGAAATTCCCCGTAGGCGCTAATGTTAATTTTTTTTTCTGAATGGTTCAATATTGAACGAAAAATGGTTCAAATCAAAAAGCGAAGTATGGGAAAGACCCTCTCCGAGATCTTTCAAACAAAAGAATGTTTATTCCATTCGGACGGTTCACTCAAAAGTTATTAGGTGGGGAAAGGTTGCTTGAACGGTTCAATGTTGAACGAAAAAATGTTCAAATTGAAAATTTAAATACGGTAATGAAGTATCCTTGCTGAGATCCTTCGAACAAAAAAAAAAGTTTATTTAAATCGAAGTGTTCACTCAAAAGTTATTAGGAGTGACAGCTTGCTTAAGCGGTTCAATGTTGAACGAAAAACTGTTCAAATCGGAAATGTAAATACGGGAATGAAGTATCGTTGATAAGAACTTTCGAACAAAAAAAAGTTTGTTCCAATCGGACTGTTCACTCAAAAGGGACAGGTTGTTTGAACGGTTCAAAGTTGAATCAAAAATTGTTCAAATCGAAAAATCAAATATGGGAATGAGCTGTACTCACCGAAATCAGTACAACAACAAAAAAGTTTGTCAAAATCGGAATGTTCATTCAAAAGTTATTAAGGGGGGGGGGGGGCAGACAGACCGACCGACCGACACACACACACACAAATTCCCCATCTCAATACCCTACTTTCAAATTTTTAATTTTTCGATATTCATTTTAACCTTTTTATTTCTTCTTGGCTTTTTTTTTCGGACTTGGCGATATTTTTTTGACTTGGCGATATTTTTTAGATGCATTAAGCCACTTTTAATACTTTTTTCGTCTTTCTTTTATTTTCAACGGGAAAGTAGGATAAAAATGATGTTTAGATGATATTTTTAATTTAATACAAGCCATAACTAGGATAGTGATAAAAGGAGATTTAACGCAGAAAATAACTATTTTTGGACCTTTTTACTCAATAATGCTTCATTTACCATCAAATTCCAATAACAAGCAAGTAATGGCTGGGGAGAATAGAAGAACGTAAAGTAGCCAGATGTTTTGCAAGCTCGTGAGCGATAGAATTAATATTAGAAACTATTGGACGAAGAGGAATCTCAGGTTTATGAACTTTCGGTGACGCTTAGAATCTGACACAGCGTGCAATGGAAGGAATGAGCTATTTCTAACGAGTAACAAGAAGAAAAGAAAAATTAACTGCAGCAGTAACATTCTTTAGTTCTCTAAGACTTCAGTTCATTTCCAGTTCTTTGTATATATATGTGTAGATATAAAAAAACAAAATCGAACAAACAATTAACACAATAAACAAATATGAAATAGAAGGAGGCAAAATTAAAAGAAGTAAATTAAGAAAGGTTGAATCCAGAGCTCATCAGCAGTGGAGGATTCAAGAATGGTCAAAAGACCAAAAAACTTAAATACAAAAACTATGAAGAGGATAAAGTATATAAATATCTTTGTGAAACAAATGTAAACTAAAATACAACGTTAAAGAAGCACAAATACGCAAGGATACTGCAGACACGTGTTTCGGTGTTACAAGAAACGCCTTTTTCAATGCAAAAAAATTGTGAACTTACGGATGAGCAGACTTGCTTTTGCCGGATGTCTGTGCATCCATAAGCTCACACTTTTTCTGCATTGAAAAAGGCGTTTCCTGTAACACCGAAACACGTGTCTGCAGTATCCTTGAGTGCTTCTTTAACGTTGTATTTTAGTTTTCATATGAAGAGGATGTTTAAGTTCAAAATATACAATCTAAAGACCTGCATTGGGCAAACAGCACCAAATGCCAGAATTGTATATAAGAACAAAAACCTAAAACTAAAAACAGGGGTTTGTAGTCTGGCATTTGGTGCTGTTTGCCGAATGCAGATCTGTAGATTGCATATTAAGAACTTAAACTTCCTGTACCGTTTTGGCCACTCTGTTTGTTGGTTGATTGAGACAGAGGATGCAAGTAAAATTCTAGCATTTTTATTTTTACATCTATATACAGCTTTGTTACACAAATTATAAGTTCAGATATTTAGGACACTGCGCGACAACATCCTTCCGTGTTGTTCGCTCTCCAAAAAGGCTTCTCTCTTTTCCGACCCCACAAGTCTGGGTATATAAGGGGACCCTTCCGTCAACTGGGTTTATCAGACAACGAGTGTTTTATCTCAATTCCGAGAATGATGAAAGTTATTACCGTTCTCTTGTCAGAGCGTTTATGTTCCACTCGAATTTATGTTCGGCATAGTGTCATTGCATGTCACTTCACACCAAACAGGATTTCTCGCTGGGCGCAACAAATGTCAACCATTGCCATATTACAGTGGCGCAGAATAAGCACATGGCTGGATTTCGTGGAAAACGAGCACTTGTTGACTATTTGCTTGAATTCCTGAGAGTTTCCCGCCTTTGGTGTGAATAGAAGCAAAACAGCGTGTTTAGTGTTTACGTCTGAAAGTTTCCCCTGCGTGAGGTCCAAGCATTGGTGGCCTAAAGGAATTTCTATATCGCAACAGGCGATGATAACAGACATGTGAAAATGGCGCACCAGTACAATCCTCTTAATAGTTTGTGTTTAAATTTTTTGGTCTTTTGACCGCTCTTGAATCCTCCACGGCTGATGAGCTCTGAATTCAACCTTTCCTAATTTACTTCTCTTAATTTTGCTTCCTTCTATTTCATATTTGTTAGTTGTGTTAATTGTTTGTTTTATTATGTACTTGGCTTTTTAGTTTAGCTGCTTTGCTCATCCATGGGCTTTTGATGTGGTCTTTTCGTCTTTCTTCATACAATTTATATATATATATATATATATATATATATATATATATATATATATATATATATATATATTCTTCCGTATAATCCTTTTTATCTTCTTTAATAATAACTAAGTCAAGGTTAAAATATTTCATTGATTCCAAGTCGAAGATTGCTAAACCTTCGATGTTGTAAAAATTGAAAACTAACATTCGCATCGTTACAAATACACTGCTCAAAATAATTAGGGGAGCAAGCAAAACAGTGAAGAAAACCATGCAAGACAGCAACAGATTGGCATACAATGGATAGTACACGCGTATCAATGTGCAATACAGAGAACGACCTAAAAACTGTAGAATTAATCTTTAATTCTTTAAAAATGTGGAAAAAACATAAAAAGGTGATTTAGGGCAACAATTTAGTTACAAGTAAAAGATTAAAAAAAAGTACTGTTTAGACATGATGCATGAATTTTAATAAGACGTGTGGTCTCCTTGAACAGCTAAGACTGCTGCACACCTGTTTGGCATGTATGCGATAAGGCTATCGATCTGACTTTGGGGAAAACTGTTTCACTCCTCAAAAAGTGCAATCTCCAAGTCTCGGACGGTAACAGGCGACCTTGGTCGATTAGCAATGCATCGTCCGAGTCCGCGCATAGTCCAAACATGATTGATTGGATTCAGGTCAGTAGAGCACGCTGGTAATTCCATACGCTGTATTTTTTCAGCTTCAAGCATGTTCTTCACCAGACGAGCTCTCTTCGATGGACCATTATCGTCTTCAAAACAAAGGAATCTCCAATAGCTCTAGCGTAAGGGATGACATGAGGTCTCAGTATCTCGTCTGAATACCTTCGGCCCGTCAAAGTGCCATTCCAGAAAATATCCATACGTCCGCCTATGCTGATTCCATCCCACACCATCCAACCAGCTCGTTTGTATTGTGACCTTTCACGAACAAATGCGGGGTTATTTCGATTGCTCCTGTCCCTCCATACCAAACCACGTCCGGTGTCATTCTTCAGACTGAATAGAGACTCGTCTGTAAGCAGCACTTGGCTCCAATCATGTTGCTCCCAATTTCGATGTTCAGCAGCTCATCTTCTTCGGGCCCCACGGTGGCGTGGGGTCAAGAAAATACAGACCATTGGCCTACGTGCATAGAGCCCTCTCTCATGAAGTCGATTACGTACTGTTCGGGTGGACACCCTTCGTCCTATTGCCAAGAACAACTGTCTTTGCAGATGCGTAGCATTCTCTATTCTGTTTCGATGGGCTTGCTAACCGTATATACCGGTCATCAGTTGCTGTAGTGACGCGTGGCCGACCTTACCCTGATCGACGTCTAACATTTCCTGTTTCTTGGAATCGATTCCACAGCCTTGCAACACTTCTGAAGACTCCAACATCATCCGCGTCACTACGTTGTATTTTCCCAGCCTATAACACGCCATGGCATTGATTCCGGTAAATGACGTTGTTTAAACATTCCCAAGTAACCTTGTCTCCTAAAAAAAATAAAAAAAAAACTACTGCGCTATCGAATTTCAGTTGCGGCAAATAAAACCGGACGTCTCTGCAACATCCCGATTTCTGCACTTCTCTCCTTTTTCTGGTTTTTGACGTCATTAACTTTAATTTGTACGTAAAATTTTCTTCTTCTGTTTCCTGGTAGGCTTTAAATTATGAACTTTTCATTTTATGTTGCTTATTGGTATTCATCTTTGCGTAATTTTGTTAAAACCATGTGCTTCCCCAATTGTTTTGAGCAGTGTACGATGCCTGATGCATTATTTATGAGACGAAGTTTGACTATTAAACTTAAAAACAGTAAAATTGGAGCAATTAAAATAGGAAAAGACGGTTTTGAAAGCGAGGGAAAATCATTATAGAGATCAAAAGCACCGATCTGTAAAGAGTTGGAGGGAGTGTCGGACAGATTAAGAGCAATGTGTTTATTTACGTACTTTGGTAAACACTGCCAATTTTTCACTGCGTTTTTTTTCCTTTGCACTTTTAATGACGTGGTGTCATTTTTGTTTCAGGTGCGATGATCACTGGTCTGTTTGACACATTTCAACAAATTGAAGATGAAGGGAAACAGAAATTGCATACGTAACAGAAACAGTAAAACTAATCGACATCGACGTGTTCACTCTCCAGAAAACTTTTCCACGTTAGCTAAAATTTCACTACTGGTTTGTATGGGTTCAAAATTTAGTTGTACAAAAAGGATCCTACACTGCAAAAAATAGATTTTGTTTTTACTATATAAAACAGATAATTTCAAACACTGTAAAAAATGAATGTTGTTTTTACAGTATAACACAGATAATTTCAAACACTGTAAAAATGAATGTTGTTTTTACGGTATAACACAGATAATTTCAAACACTGTAAAAAATGAATGTTGTTTTTACAGTATAACACAGATAATTTCAAACACTGTAAAAATGAATGTTGTTTTTACAGTATAACACAGATAATTTCAAACACTGTAAAAATGAATGTTGTTTTTACAGTATAACACAGATAATTTCAAACACTGTAAAAAATGAATGTTGTTTTTACAGTATAACACAGATAATTTCAAACACTGTAAAAAATGAATGTTGTTTTTACAGTATAACACAGATAATTTCAAACACTGTAAAAATGAATGTTGTTTTTACAGTATAACACAGATAATTTCAAACACTGTAAAAAATGAATGTTGTTTTTACAGTATAACACAGATAATTTCAAACACTGTAAAAAATGAATGTTGTTTTTACAGTATAACACAGATAATTTCAAACACTGTAAAAATGAATGTTGTTTTTACAGTATAATACAGCTAATTTTACAGTAGTAAACTGTAAAAATTGCTAATTTTACAGGAATAAACTGTACAGTTGCTAATTTTACAATAATAAGCTGTAAAACTACTAATTTAACAGTTAATTACCGTGCATTTTAGTTTTAAACTGGAACCTCTGCTGCCAGTATTATACTGTTGTTTTTACAGTAAAATACAGCTACATTTTACGGCAATAAACTGTAAAATTGCTAGTTTTGCAGTTTATTACTGTGCATTTTACAGTTTTAAATTGGAACTTCGGCTGACAGAATTATACTGTAAAAACAACAGTTCATTTTTTACAGTGTAGTAACAAACTTTAAATTTGCTAACTTTATGGTAATAAACTGTAAAATTGCTAATTTTACACTAATAAACTGTAAAAATTGCTGCTTTACAGTAAAACTGTAAAAGTGCTAATTTTATTGTTTATTACTGTGCATTTTACAGTTTTAAACTGAAGCCTCGGCTGCCAGTACTGTTGTTTTTACGGTATTATATAGCTAATTTTGTGATAATAATTTTTAAAATCGTGGTAATAAACTGTAAAATTGCTGCTTTACAGTTTATTACTGTGCATTTTTCAGTTTTAAACTGCAACTCCTGCTGCCACTATTATACTGTAAAAACAACAGTATTTTTTGTAATGTACTTTCTCCAACTAATCAACGATTTTAAAAGAGTTAATGCATTTTCCCCTTCTTTGTTTGCTCTTTTCTTTCTCCTCTTTCTTTTCTCTCCTCCAAGAAAGACTTGTGTTAGATAGACGAAATTTGGTAGGCGTGTTTATACAACTGAAAGATGACATCGATTGAAATTTCGCGCTCCGTGCATAAGTGTGGCGCAGCTGGCGTCACTCAGAACATGCAAATAGGACTTGTTTTAAAGCGTGTTGTGAAGCTCGTGAGTATTATTTTTCTGTGAAATTTGACTAATTGCGTTCATTTTAGCCAGGATTGCCTTTAGGAAGACGAAGAAGCCATTATCAACAGCTCTCCGAGTTTGAACGAGGTCGTACAATTTGGCTACGAGAAGGTGGATTTTCATTTCGCGATATTGCAGAAAAATTTGGGTGGGAATGTTTCCACCATGTATGATTATTGGAAGCTATGGTCAAGGGATGGTACTACCTCAAGAAGATCGAGTTCCGAGCTGCCACGTGGCATGACTGAGAAGGAAGATCGCCGAATCTTGCGTACGGCTGCGGCCTATCGTACTGCATCTGCGGTTGAAATTCGAGCTGCAGTTGGTACCGTCGTGACCCAAGGAACGATAAGAAACTGTTTACTTCAAAGACAGCTCCGAGCCAGGCAGCCTGTAGCCGGCATTCCATTGACTGCAAACCATTGCCGTTTCCGACGACAGTGGTGCCAAGACAGAGCTCACTGGAGGTCGGAGTGGAGATGTGTTGTAATTTTTGATGAAAACAGATTCTGCCTTAGTGCCAGTGGTGGCTGTATATAGGTCAGAAGAAGGCCAGGGGACCGCCTGCATCCAAGCGGTGTGCGGCCTAGACACACGGAACCCACACCTGGAGTCATGGTCTCTAGAGCAATTTCCTGCGACAGCAAAGCCACTCTTGTAGTTATCCCAAACTCACTGACTGAAAATTTGTCGTCAGTCTGGTAATGTAACCAGTAGTACAGCCCTTCATAAATAGCATTCAAGGGGGAGTTTTCTAACAGGATAACGCTCGCCCTCACATCGCTGCTATAACGCAATGTGCTCTACAGAGTGCTAACATGTTACCATGACCTGCAAAAACACCAGGTCTGTCTTCAATTGATAACGTATGGGATATCATTGGACAGCACCTCGAGCATCATCCACAGTCAACAATGACAGTTCTTATATTGACACAACAAGTGCAACAAGAATGGCACTCCATACCACAAAGTGACATTCGGCACCTGTATGACATAATGCATGTACGCTTGCAGGCTCGCCTTCAAAATTCTGGAGGTTACACCCTCTATTAAATTAACATAATTTCACATTTGCACAGCATTTTCTTGAGCTTAAATTAGCCAGTGATCTTGTACATTTAATTAATTAAACATGTTAACTAGACAATTGCATTACCCAAATTTCATTACTCTACAGTAATTTTTTCTTGGTGTTGGGATTTTATTTTCCGCCAGTGTATCTCAACGTAAAATGCTCGAAGTCATTCGCATATCGATATTTCCTGGCGCCTGCTTAAAAAAATTGAACTTAAGTTAAAGCTCCAGTCTTCAAATAAAGACGCGTTTTCATCTCTGACAAAATTTAAATGCCCACAATGTAAATAGGTGTATGGTCTCGAGAAATACGCAGTGAATCCTCGTACTGCCTCAGTACGAGGATTCACTGCGCATTTCTCGATTCGAACACTGCAAAAATTAAAGGTTTTTACAGCATAACACAGCTAATATTACAGTAATTTTACAGTAATAAACTAAAATTGCTAAGTTTACACTAATAAACTAAAATTGCTAATTTTACAGTTATACATTGTAAAATTTCTGTTTTACAGTTTATTACTGTGCATTTTGCAGTTTGAAACTGAAACCTCTGCTTCCTGCATTATGCTGTTGTTTTTACAGTATAATAGAGTTAATTTTGTGGTGATAAAATGTAAAATTGGTAATTTAACAGTAATAAACTGTAAAATTGCTAATTTTACAGTAATAAACTATAATATTGCTATACTACACTGCAAGGTTTCTTGACAAAAACATCGTGACGTTAGCCCATGAAAAACGAGCTAGGTAAAACGTCACAGCCTATTTGGCGAATTAGAGGAGATCGCTAACTGCTTGGGAGCTCTTATTGGCTCCGCCCGTAGAGACGCTTAGTGTTAAGTTAAGTTAGCTGTCTGGTATAGTTTTACAGTTTATTACTGTGCATTTTACAGTTTTAAACTGAAAACTCTGCTTTCGGTGTCATACTGCAAAAACAACAGCTTCCGTTTCGCAGTGTACTGGTCTTGCTACAACAACACAAAATGCTGAAGGGTTTCTAAAAAAAATTTTCGTCTTAAATCATGAAATTTTTCAGAGACGAGCTCGGAAGTTTTTGTTCGTCTTAGCCGAAACTTGTATTTTAATGTGGCCATATGGACATTTTTGACGTAGTTAAATAGCGAAGCAAAATGAACGATTAAAAAAATGTTCGTTTTAACCAGATTTCGTATCATCCGAGATCGTACAAAGAGTGTTTACCTATATGTTTTATGTTAGACGGCATAATGTTATACGTCAGAGTCTTGAAAATTTTCATCAGAGCAGTTTAATGCTGTGCAGTAAAGTGCACCGTAATAAGCTGTGAAACTATCAATTTTACAGTTTATTACTGTAAACTATCAACGACCCGTGCGGAATTCCGCAAAAAAAAAAAAAAAAAAAACTCTAAACTTAAAATTTAATACGACAATTTTTATTGGCTTCATTTGCACAACATCGCCATCTACTGCCGTCGTTCTGACAACTTTTCAAAAGAGATCTCAAAGACACGTTCACTTTTACAACTACTACAAAAGTGATACCCTATTATTAAACATCAAATACCCAAGGCTACTACTAAACTAAATACTAACGTTATCGCAAAACTACCATAGTATTTTGAAACAATAAAAGTTACAATTAAGGTTTACCGAGCTAAGCCTTGGCTTGAAATGTCGCATTTAAAATTGATTTGAACAACAATGTAAACGATTTTGACAGTTGAGCAAAAAATTTAACTTTTTCAAACTTCAATCGCTTATAAGTCGCTTAAAACGTGGATTTTCGAGATTCTCGTTACGCGGCGCTAGCGGAGAAACGTTCTAAAGAACGCATTTTTTTTAATCTTTCGAATGAAATCAAAATGGAGACGATACGACAATTATTTCGCTAGATAGAGTCAATTTTGTGCCCAAAAATTGAAGTTCGAATAAAAAACGAACCGACAATTTTTAGAGGGTGGGTCTAATTTTCGTCAATAGCCCGCGGGATAAGCTTCAAAATCATAAATTTTCTTGCAATTCGATAAAGAAATGAGCGA
>JAXGGA010023298.1:0-13683 GCA_038373865.1 Uloborus plumipes | reverse complement strand
GAGGGAGTTGAGATATGCATAAAATGAATTAGTTTTTTGAAACCCTTCGGGGTTTTATGCAAAAATGTACCTTAAATTGGAATGAAAAAAGCGCTACCAATCGAACTTTTTCGAATATCGTTATAAATTATAGCCTATGTGTTATTCTGATGTATAAGCTACATTATGGTAAAAGTTTCATGAAAATCCGTTCAGTAGTTTTTGCGTGAAAGAGGAACAAACATCCAAACATCCAAACATCCAAACATCCAAACTTTCGCATTTATAATAGTACTAGCAAAAATACCCGGCGTTGCCTGGGCCAGTAAAAATATTGAGAAACAATTTATAATCGCTTTTTTTCCCCAAACTAAAAGAACTCAAAACGTACCGCTTTGACGATTTAAAATGTCGCTAAATTTGCGGTAACTGTTTTGGGATACCTAGGATAATTTTTCTCCCCTCCCTACTTTATGCAAATATGCTTAGGTATTATTAAGCCAGTAATTTTTGTCAAAGAAAAATTGTCATTTAATGCTAAGAAAATATTGCTGACCATGAAATGACGCTAAAAGTTTTTGTCCTAAGTGATTTCGAAATTAGTAGGGAGCATTTGACAATTATTTGTGCGAAAAACACAAATTAATGGTAATTTTAGTTTTGGGGTCTGATTAATTTCGTATGCGGATTACTCTCTGCTTTGACGTAAGTTTCAAAAGTTTTTTAATGACAACGTACGGAATCGGCCAAAAAAAAAAAAAACAACTTTTCTTCAACTGTGGGAGTATTATTTCGATGATTAAGATTTTGGCGCAGTCTACAAATATCAGACAACAATCGTTTTATTTTAGTTATATCGTAAGAAGTAAAGTATTATTACATAGTCTTTGGCGCCAGAACTGGCGTCAGTGGAAAACATTACCCATAATCTTAGTTATTATAATATTTTTGCAACAAATTCGGCAAGATACCTGTTCGATTGTATTCTAAGTGACCAATTGTAAGTACCGCCCAATCAACGCAACAAATTTTTAAAAATACTGTAAAATTGTATTTAAAGTTCCATTAAAGTGGAAAATACTGAACCTAATCCATTTATTAGTTGCCAATCTCTTCAAGCGATTACATTACCAATACTCTAAAACACTAAAACACATACTGTCGGCCCGCTCAAACGAATACTGTCGGTTCCAAGAAATATTATTTGATTAAGCGGAGAATTCGATTAAGCGGAATCTTTAGCATTGCGTCTATGGCATGGGAAATATCTAGTTCCAGGATATTTTATTCGTTTATCCGTTAGACGATTAAGCAGGACCGACAAATTCACGAAACTTGTGAAAATAATTGATACAGTCAACAATTTACTAACAAAGGAATACAATTTATTCTAAAAAAATAATATTTTCACGCAGCAATGCACATTAAAAAACACATTGCTTAAGGATAAATATTCTACTTACACAACTAAGGGCCGAATTCAAGTGAAACACCATGTCGCAGTCGCTTCGAGGCGATCGCATAATTGCAACCGCTACTGTAAGTCGAATTCAAGTGAATTCGTTTTCACTTGAATCCAAATTTATGAATTTGCGATTGCATTGGTGAGTTGCGATCGTCCGTGTTTCACTTGAATTCCTGCCTAAGACTACAAAACGTTTTAAATACAAATCATGGTAAAAGCCTGGATATTCCCCATGAAGCTGGAAAAAAAAACCTTCATGATTTGACTTGAGAAAAGCCTTGGACATTAAATACGGAAAGAAGAAATGATGCCCGCAATTTTAGCTTTCGACAGGGAGTTGAGATGATACACTAAATACTGAGTTAGTTTGGTCAATGCCTTTTGATTTATGAGAAATATGTACCTTAAATTGGAATGAAAAAGACGCTACCGATCGAACTTTTTTGAATATCGTTATAAATTATAGCCTATGTGTTATTCTGATGTATATGCTACATTATGGTAAAAGTTTCATCAAAATCCATTCAGTAGTTTTTGCGTGAAAGAGGAACAAACATACATCCATCCATACATCCATCCATACATCCATCCATCCATCCATACAAACTTTCGCATATATAATAGTAGTAAGATTAAGATGATGTAGCGAGTATTTTGAATACCAACTTAATCATTTCAATTCAGTTTATATTTGATAAATGGAACTAAAACTAAAAAATATTTCTTCGTTTTTTACGTCCGACACCATGGAATTGCCCATCAGTAAATACTACCTGTTGTCACTCAACAAACGTTCAGCTGCGGTACTGGGGTGCAAATTCCAGAGTTCGTCGTCGGTGGACAGTAGTCAGCATAGCTGCATGAACCAGTCTTGTGCTTCGGGAGCCCAGACGCAGCAACGTCCGCTAACTAGTAGTTTGGGAGATGATGTTGGTAACCCAACATCAAGTTGTAAACAAGTTGGTAATTGGTTCATCTGGGAGGTCCGTTGTTCAACGATAGCCCGTCTATCAACCCGAACGCATCTTCACACCCTTCGTTCGCCTCTGTCATCAATGGCTCCTGGTGCACCACATTTTTCACGTCGCTGATTTTTGACAGTCCCATTTTGCCATTCACGGTACACTTTTACCACGATGGCAAGCGAACAGTTCAAAAACTCAGCCATTTTGGAAATGCTTCCAACTTTGGCCTGAAAGCCAATGATTATGCCCTTTTGGACGTCAGATAAATCGCCCCTTTTTTGAATTACGTCAATAATAGAAATGGTTTCCAAAGCCCTCACACACCCTTTATACACCCTCAACTGCATTGTGCTATCAAGTGCCTTTTTGTGATTGGTAATTTGAAATCGACGTCGAAAGTACGTGGTGGTCACATTAATGTGACTGGACAGTACATATATATATATGGGTCATTCCATGTAAAGTGATCCAACGTTTTTTACCTTACATTTTTGTATTTCTTTCAAATTTGGCTCATCAATTGTACCCCTTGAGGTAATCAAAAATCTCAATTTTTGGATTTTTATCTCTATTATTTTTTTATTTATGAGACTTTGAACTTTGGAAAAACCCTCGTTTTTCCATGGATAAGAGAACATAAAAGGGACCATAACTCGGCACCAAATATAGATAGAACAATTTGGTAAATGGCGTTTTAAAGTACGTTAGTTGCCGCTTAATCTGATATGCAACATGACTAATTTGATAAAAATTTTCTTTTTCAAAACATGAAATTTAAATTTCAAATTTAAATTTCTCAAAAAACATATAATGAATTTTTTTGAAAAAATTCTCAAAAATTCTTGTGTATTTTATCTATGGTTGTACAAATTTTTAGATTGGGATCTCAATTGGCTCATATTTTTTTGAATTTTTGAATAAAACTGTATATGAAAAAACTGATATTTTTTAGATTCTATTTATTTAAATCCTAAGTTCTCTTGCTTGTGATGGTCTAAAAAGTAGTAAACAAACATGAATATGTTAAAAGTGAGCTAGCATGAGCTTATAGATTTTTCAGGTTCACCCCCTCCCCCCCTTCCTCCCCCGCACAACCACTTTTTTTTAATTCAAAACTGTTCAAAATGTTTTTAAAAAGAAATCTTTGATACAAAATGAATAGTAAACTTATTTAAAGTTGGTAAATGAGTTTCCTTATAACTAGACGAAGTATCCCCCTCCCCACCCAAATATACCATTAACGCTGTACTATTATGACGTCTAACCTGGGGATTGAATTGACCATTATTTTTACTCTAGGTAAGTGAGCTAGCATTAACTTGTAGATTGGTCAGCTCCCCCTCCCTTCCTTCCTGACCCAACCATTTTTCCCCCAAACAGTTTAAAATGCTAAAAAAAAGCTTCTTTGAGACAAAATGAACAGTAAACTTATTTAAAGTTGGTAAATGGGCTTCCTTATAACAAGGCAAAGTAAAACCCTTCCCCCACCCAAATATACCATTAACGCTATACTAATATGACGTCTCACCTGGGGATTGATTTGAGGATTATTTTCCCCCTAGGTATATATTGTTTTTCAGACGAAGTGTTTCGTTTTCAATCCGAACTTCACAAAGTGTACTTCCATTCAATATCTGAATTTAGACATAATGTTTTCCCATTATTTTCACACAAAACTGAAAATAAATCAAAGTATCAGGTTATATGTCAGTCCCCACATCATTGCGTTTCCTTTCTCTTATTGGACAAAGCTCATGAGCTAATAATAAAGAGTAACAAACTGAAACACTACCAGACATCAGTAGAGACTAAGGCTTTGAAATGGGGTTAGGCGGGATGATAAAAAAAAAAGTTTGGAGTGGGAAGGTAGGGTAATGCGGGAGCAATCTGTAAAGAAGTTAAACAACATGTGAGGTTGTGCTCAAAAAAGCATTGTTTAATATATGTATACAGATATATCTTGCTGCATTACTTTCCTATACAACAATATGAAAAAGAACACAAACAATTAAAAAAATTAAATAACAGCTGCACACTAGATAATGTGGAAAGATAGTTATGGGGACACAGGTATATGATCTCATATTTTGATTTATTTTCAGTTTTGTACGAAAAGAATAGAAAAAACGATGAGAACAAGGAGAAACAGTGCTATTTTGCTGTTTGCTATGATCTTGGGGTGACCCTTTTATTTCCTCCCTTCAAATTGAAGATTGGTGCTGGAGTAGAAGATGAAATGAATCATAAAGTTAAATTTCAGATATTGAATGGAAGTACACTTTAAAGTTCAGATCGAAAAAGAAACACTTCGTCTGAAAAACAATATATATACCTAGGGTGAAAATAATCATCAATTCAATCCCCAGGTTAGACGTCATATTAGTATAGTGTGAATGGTATATTTGGGTGGGGAGGGGGATATTTCGTCTAGTTATAAGGAAACCCATTTCCCCACTTTAAATACGTTTACTATTCATTTTGTTTCAGAGTTTTTGTTTTTTTTAAAAACATTTTGAACAGTTTTGAATTAAAAAAGAGTGGTTGTGCGGGGGAGGAAGGGGTAGGGGGTGAACCTGACAAATCTAAGAGCTCATGCCAGCTCACTTTAAACATATTCATGTTTGTTTACTACTTTTTAGGCCATCACGAGCAAGCGAACTTAGTATTTAAATAAATAGAATCTAAAAAATATCATTTTTTTCCCATACAGTTTTATTCAAAAATTCAAAAAAATATGATCCCATTGAGATCCCAATCTAAAAATTCGTACTAACATAGATAAAATATACAAGAATTTTTGAGAATTTTTTGAAAAAAAATCATTATATGTTTTTCGAGAAATTTAAATTTGAAATTCAAATTTCACTTTTTGAAAAAGAAAATTTTTATCAAATTAGTCATGTTGCATATCAGATTAAGCGGCAACTAACGTACTTTAAAGTGCCATTTACCAAATCGTTCTACCTATATTTGGTGCCGAGTTATGGTCTCTTTTATCTTCCCTTATCCATGGAAAAACGAGGGTTTTTCCAAAGTTCAAAGTCTCATAAATGAAAAAATAATAGAGATAAAAATCTAAAAATTTAGACTTTTAATTACCTCAAGGGGTACAATTGATGAGCCAAATTTGAAAGAAATACAAAAATGTAAGGTAAAATTTTTCTCAGATTTTGGATCACTTGACGTGGAATGACCCGTTGGTGGTCAGTCTTAGTGGCATTAGTTTTTGTGATATACTCTACCTGAATTGGAAATTTAAAACACATATGTGTTTTATTATATTTGAAAGCAAACGTAAAGAATTTACAGACTTTTATTTTTAGGACAATGCTTCAGTATGCTGTAATAATATTGATTCTGTACTGAATATTTTTGTATTTCAATATCAAACATGTAAGACTTTACATTAACTCTTTCGAAACTAGTTTAAAAGCTATACCGGTATATCTGTTGCATGATTTTAGCACGTTCTAATCATGGTATAAGTACGTCTGTGAATCTAATGCAAGTAAGTAGAAAATGCATAGTAGAGACCATGGCACTAAGTTTTAGCAAATAATCCAAAATATGAGTTAGTAAGTTGCATAATAGTAAGTACTAATTGAATTGAACATTAGTATTCACATACAGCATGAGAGCACTAAGCGCATCTATTTCAGACTTCGATTCATTCCCGAGCTATGCACTTTGACTGTGCCTTGCACCCTTTTAGTGGGGCAATAAAACGAGAATCAAGCGTGCTTGGGAATTAATTACTGGGGGTTCCGCCTTCGGCTGTTCAATTCCTAAGTTGGGCACTTCGACTCTGCCTTTCATAATTTCAGTGGGTCAAGAAAATTAGTAGCAAGCATGATTGGAAACTAAATATCGGCGGTTCAGAGTTCTGCTGATCACTAAACCGGAATATCTGTCCTTGCAACCAACAATTCTCAGTCACAAAAACAGAGATGTATTAAACGAGCTTTTTGAGCTAATAAATAAATAATGTAAAAATAACAGTTCAAATATATAACGCAATTAGTTAATAATTAAATATATAAGATAGTAAAATATGAAGTATTTGAACTGATTTGCAATAATTCGTAGAAGCGAAAATGAAAGGCATTTTATTGCTCTCCGATTATTCTAACATATCATTGGATATTAAACTATTTTTGATCTCTATGACAGTCATCATTCCACCTCAGAGTGAACGTTCTATATCTTAGAATTTTTAGAGATCAATACCAGACTAAGATCGATCCCGAATTTTATTTATATCTGTACTAACCTAAATTTATTATTTCCTATGATTTATGTCAGGAACGGCAGTTCTTTGTATTTTATGGAATGGACTATCCGTTTCATGAACAGCAGTAAGAAATTAGACATTCCTGAATTTAAAAATAATGTTTGGTCCAGGTTTTATTAAAATTTGAGATAGAAACTTAAAAATTAACCTTTTTAAGGCGGTTAATATATTACTACCACGCTAGAAATAAAAAAGCACTAGAAAAGCACGAAAGTTTTTCTCACCACATGTAATGGTCCATTGTGTGCTGTCCCATGTTTTATGTTGTTCCATCAGGAAAACTAAAAATGTTTTTGGCAATTTACTTTGTATTTAGTTTTTGTATCACTTTTCATGTGTAATTAATATATTTTTATTTTGAAATTACTAATAGCGAATAGTTTTGAAACAAATCATATTTACTTGTGAAATTATTCGTATTATACACTCATGTTTATGAAAATTGCAACACCATGAAGGACTTGCGCGAATAGGCTGAAATTTTCAGCAAATGCAAAGTAGGGTATGATATGCAAATGATTAGAATTTTAGACTCGTAGCACATGCGTACGCTGAACAGCGCCCTGTGAGCGCCGAATTTATCCGAATAAATAGACGGCTACAGCAATGCGTGTATGGTTATAGGTGGTTATCTGCTTGTGATAAACGTTAGCGGAGACGTTACTTATGCCTCTTCGGCGAAAAAAAAGCGTGGTTTAAACAGCTTACGGAGTTTGAACGGGGGAGGATCATCGGCCTTCGTGCAGCTGGATTGTCTTAGCCGCTCGTGTGCAGCGTAACAGCAGCACAGTGATGCGTGTTTGGAAGCAGTGGACGGACGAGTGTCGGACAACTCGGAAATCCGGGAGTGGACCCTGAAATGTGACGTCAGCGTGCGATGATAGACACCTGATCCGCATGGTGCTGATGGACCGTACAGCTTCTTCTAGACAACTGGCAGCACAGTCAACAGCTACAGTGGTTTCATTGTGTGCTTCATCAATACCTAGACGTCTGCTGCAGATGACTGCACGCAAGGACTTCTTTATACAGGATTCCCCTCACGCTAAACCATCGCCACCTGCGGTTACAATGGGCCAATCAGCATAAGGACTGGCGTGCTGATTGACAGTATGTTATGCTTTCTGACGAATTTCGCTTTAATTTGTGATGCCATGATGGCCATATTCGCGTCCGACGCTATGCCGGTGAACGCCACCTTCCAGAGTGCATTATCGAACGTCACAGTAGACGAAAACCTGGAGTCATGGTCTGGGGTGTCATATCCTATCACGGACGATCTCAATTTCTATGAATTGTGGGCAACCTGAACAGCAACCAGTACATGAGTGAAGTTCTACAGCCCCAAGCTGTCCTCTTCCATCAAGGCTTGCCAGGCGCTGTATTTCAGCAGGATAATGCCCGCCCTCATGTCGCTAGGAGGCACTGTTCAATCCTTCCTTGCATCACAGAAGGTACAGCTTCTTCCCTAGCCAGCGTATTTCCCAGATATGTCGCCGATTGAACATGTCTGGGATTTCGTTGGTCGGCCTCACGCTCGTGATCCTCGTCCTGTTGCTTCTACCTACGAACTTTGGGTACGCTTACAAACAGTATAGAATGCTCTTGATTAGTCAGACATTAAAAATTTGTTTGACTCTATGCCACTTCGCGTAGCAGCACTTATTGCTGCGCTTGATGGCTACACAAAATACTAATTTCAATATTCTTTTATTGTTTGTTGGCTTTCTAAGTTTAATCATTTATTTGTACCACTATCACTCAGCTGTGTATTAAATTTCATTCAATCATGACGATTCCTTCATGGTGTAGCAATTTTCAAATATGAGTTTATATTTTTTTCATTGAATAAGTCGGTAAAATGATATTCCTTGTATTGGGCACAGTATTATTATGTTACCATTCGCTCTTAAAAATAATGTTCCAACAACATAATTAAAAAGATACTTTCTTGGGTCATAAATGAGCTTTATTTCTTTAATTTAGCGTAAAATGCAAACTTTGAAAAAATGGGGTTTGTACCCGTTAAAGAGTTAAAATGAGTGCACTTGTAAGTTTTTCTCACACTTGTCGGAAACGAAAAAATGTTAGGTAAAAAATCAAACGTAGTCCCTATACATTTTTCAATTTTAATCAATAAATATACAAAAAAGGTAATATCTAAGTAGCAAATATTAAAAAAAAAAGAAAAAATTCTTTTAATAGAATTCTTCAGAGTAATTTTGAATCATTCCAGTTATCCTTGCTCCACATAATGTTTTTTAGTGTATTTGATCACTCAAAAAATTTGAAGTCTCAGTGCTGCAAGGTTTCGAAATACGTTTTCTACTCTCTATTTTAAAGAAAGGAAAGTTGCGGATCATATGCGCAGCTCACTGTATTATTCAATAAGATTCCGCTCAGGATGTTTATTAAATATCTGTTCGGCAACACATTTGAGAACATATTAAGGGTGAATTTGAGAGTAGATTAGGACAAATGTGGAAGCATAATTGAAATTATCACTTTTTTTAGTACAAATAAAACTACAGTAGATTCTCTCAATATGATAGGGTAAAAGCACCAGTAGTCGGTCATTTAAGAGATCTTTTGTTGATCTGGGCTAACCTAGAACTTTCAGCTATCAATATAGCAACAAAAACAAGGTAAAACTTTAGAATAAACCTTTCTGACAGCGAATCACCTATTTATTTCAGAAATTAAAAAAAAAAAAAAATATGTTAAAATCCAAGCTGTTGTCAACACTAACAAATGCTCCAGTAGTCGGCCACAGAATCATCTTAGCTGAAAAATAAGCAGAATCGCAATCGTGGATGACGGGCACACCATTCAAAACGAAATGACTCATTACTAATGGGCAATTCCATCGTTACAGACGTAACAATCGCAGACTTTGAACACAAATAATTCTGGTTTGGTTCTGATGAAAGTCTTCAATTTTTTTTCCTGTAGTGTAACTTGATGATGTTTATGCTACATTAAATTTGCGTGCAGATTGCTTAATTACAAAAAAATACAGAAATTAAAAACTGCCTGTTACAGACGTAATTCACAAAACAGCAAAAACTCGACTATGTCATACAACTTACAATATTCCTCTGAATTATACGGAAATTTTGAACTTTTTTTTTTTAATACGTGTTCTAGAGACTTCAAGCTTTCTAAAACCATAAAGATTGTGTGGATTTTGACTGCCGAATTTGTGAAAAAAATTCATAAACTTGTTACGGACGAAACAAAGTGGTGTTACAGACGTAACATCTCTGATTTGAAAGTAGAAAACAGTATTTTAAAGCAGGAATAAACAAAGATTTTTGTGCTAAAACAATACAGTAGCATTAATTAACACATTATTTGAATATTTTAAGTTATACTGTAACAGTTTTAGAAAATTTGGGTAAGTCTGGGGGAGTTGAGAGCATATGCCGATATGTCAATATGTAACAATAAATTAATGCATCTTAAGACAATTATTTCCAAGAAAGATTGACACAAGAAAAGTTTAGAAGGGCCTTCACACAAATTTATTTATTTGTGTTCTTAAAATTAATGCATAATGGGGCTGCTACATAAAAAAATCGGGAAAAGTAAATTCCTCCCTGGAATCAGTGATTGGTCTTAGGTGAACTTAAAAATTTGAAAATGTTGGATGATACACTGAAGTGACAAAAGTCATGGGATAGCAATATGCAAATTTTCAGATGGCAGTAGCATCGCATAGAACAGGTATAAATGCGCAGTTCTTTTACAGAGCTTTCATTTCTGTTCAAGTTATTCATGTGAAGAGGTTTTAACGTGATGATGACCGCACGACGTGAATTAACAGACTTTGAACGCGGAATGTTAGTTGGAGCTAGACGCATAGGTCATGCCATTTCGGAAATCGTTAGAGAATTCAACATTCCCAGATCCACTGTGTCAAGAGTGTGCCGAGAGTATGAAATTTCAGGCATAACATCCCACCATGGACAGCGCAGTGGTCGACCGCCTGCACTTAAAGATCGAGACCGGCGACGTCTGCAAAGAGTCGTAAATTCTAACAGACAAGCAACACTGCGTCAAATCACCGTAGAAATCAATGTGGGACGTACAATGGACGTGTCTGCTAGAACTGTGCGGAGAAATTTGGATTTCTTGGGCTATTCCAGCAGAAGACCGACTCGAGTGCCTTTACTGACAGAACGACATCGCTTGCAGCGACTCTCGTGGGCACGTGAGCATATCGGTTGGTCCCTAGATGAATGGAAAACCGTGGCCTGGTCCGATGAGTCACGATTTCAGCTGGTAAGAGCCGATGGTAGGGTTCGAGTGTGGCGCAGACCCCACGAAGCCATGGACCCAAACTGTCAGCAAGGCACTGTTCAAGCTGGTGGTGGCTCCGTAATGGTGTGGGCTGTTTTTTCATGGCATGGACTTGGTCCTCTAGTGCGACTGGACCGAACATTGACTGGAAATGATTATGTGCAGCTACTTGGAGATCACTTGCAGCCATTCATGGACTTCATGTACCCAAACAACGATGGGATTTTTATGGATGACAATGCGCCATGTCACCAGGCCACAACTGTTCGCAATTGGTTTGAAGAAAATTCTGGACAATTCCAACGAATGATTTGGCCACCTAGATCGCCCGACATGAATCCCATTGAGCATTTATGGGACACCATCGAGAGGTCTGTTCGTGCCCAAAATCCTGCCCCATCAACGCTTTCACAATTATGGACGTCTATCGAGACAGCATGGCTCAATATTCCTGCAGAAGACTTCCAACGACTTGTTGAGTCCATGCCACGTCGAGTTGTTGCACTTCGCCGGGCAAAAGGAGGGCCGACACGATATTAAGAGGTATCCCATGACTTTTGTCACTTCAGTGTATAGCAAAATACTAATACCAAACTAAAATTTAGCCTTCTTGGTGACAGTTGGTCAATTTTGATAATTTTTTTTTAATGAAAAAATGTGTCCTTTTTCGTCCGACGTTCTCGAAATTCGAACGGCATTTTCGTATTCTGTTCGAAAACAATGCATTTCGCGGGCTTTTGGCAAATTCGCGATGTTAGCCCACCGTTCTTCCAATTTTGGCGTCAGCTTTAAAACATTTTCCTGGGGCATATAAATAATTTTAACTTTTTCTGCAATAGAGTTTGCGCACTGAAAAAAGGAAAGAGCGTCGTTGACAAATGCTGTTCTAGATCTTACTCTCTGCCAAACCTGGTGCTTGACCATACCCCCAACTCCATCCACAGCTCCCTTTCCATGTGACGTAGCAAAAAAATGCCAGTTGAGGTATAAATTATAATCAGTTATACCATATGTGTATTTTATTAATCTTGAGAAATAAATTTCAATTACATGCCGACATAATTAAAAATTTCAAAATCAGAATACCAGAAACTTTAGTACTCGTACCATATTATGCTATATACATGTATTGCTCATCCTGTGCTTTTATCTATTTAATTGGAAATTTACTTTTGCTACGGACGTAACATAGAGCCATTTGTTATGTCCGAAATGTTACGTCTGTAACAGCATTAATTTAAAAACTAAATCAGTTGCAATATTTTTAACTATGGTGGGCAATTACTCTAAGAATTTGCCAAAAGGACCATTAAGGGTTTTTTTTTAATTTTGATTTTTTAGGACGTAATGACAACTTTTGCTTCTTTTTTGTTACAGACGTAACATCAAACTTCTTTTTTTCAAACTTCAATTACACCATTTAGACCAATTCAAAATTAATTAATGAATGCATAGTATTATAGTACCGTCTTAGTAGTTAAAATTGTGCTACAAGTAGTTATTTTTGTGTTTATTTTTCGATGAGAAATATGCATTTGAAAATGTGTTCTTTTTTCTGATTTTTACAAGTTCGTGAATATCGTACTTCCAACTAAGAAAACAAGTATTATTCTAACTCTCACCAAAAAACCAATGCAGGATTCTTAAAATATACATCTTAAGCTTTAAAATGATGTATAACATAGCAACATAACTTCAATATGAATTTTTGACCAATTGGTTTCACTTTTCATGGAATGGCCCTTATACAAAAAAAGTACCCGAAACTTAACTGCCGCTGGTTGATAATTGAGGATAGGTACATGAATGTGTGAATGCGTCATATCTGATTTTGAATTAAAAATGTACTATTTATGAGGAGTTTTATGCCATTGTGGCCGACTACTGGAGCACTTACCCTACTATTAGGAATTTTGTTCCAATGGAGCAATTTTGATTGATATCGCGATTGCAGTCATAAAGGATAGTGTTTAATTGTCATAGGCCGCCTATTACCCTGTGGCGGAAGACATCCTTCGAGATGGCTGTAAAATTAACCGCAAAAATGCTGGTATGATAAAAAAGGTGTTCCATAAGTGCTGTAATAGGTTTCTCCTAAAAGTGTACTACGAAGGGGTTAGAAGTAAGGATCATGTCGTCGGCACCATGCTAAACTTACGAATGTGAAAAGTGGCACTTTTCAGGAGAGTCAAAACACTGAATATAATTTTTTCCCAACTGACGCGTTTGGTTATTTTAAATTTTAAATTTTTATAGATATCTTTAAGTGTAAAACTATCGTTCGAAGGTGTCATTTCAATTTTGATTATTTGTAAAGTTATCAAAAATAATTGTTTAAAAATATTCGCTACTTTACCAACATGGACATTTTTGGTCGAAAGTCACTGAATTGAAGGTAAAGTATCGAATATGAAATTTTAGAGAATATTCGATAGTTTGCAATGAAGTTTCATGGCATTCATTTTCGATACTTTACATTTGGGTTACAAAACTGCTATAAAAATTAATAATAATGGATGAAAAATTAAATGAACGGTTTTTTTTACTAAGAAAAACTTTTATTGAACACAAGAAAAATGTAATATAAATAATGGGAAGTAAATAATTACACAGTTTCTAGTAGAGAAGAAACAAGTAACTACACAGTTTCACAACAGCTATTAAGAATTAACGAAGAAATA
>JAXGGA010023297.1:0-13684 GCA_038373865.1 Uloborus plumipes | reverse complement strand
ATGTTGACTAGCTGTTTGCTCTATGTAACTCCAGCATTTAAAAAGTACTCCCCAATACAGCAAAATGTCAGACATCAATAACAAAGTTTAGAAGTATACCCTAATCATGCAAATATTTTTTAACTCTAAAATGTTTGGAGGAAAAATCCGTTAAGTACTGAGATTTTTTCCTTCAACCAATTCCTTGATCAAGAAACTATCTTCTTCTAATATATATTTGTTTTAATTCTTAAATACTTCCTTTAATAATAAAGAAGTAGTTAAAAATTATATACTTTTTTATTTAATTCTGCATATATTTTTAAGGCCACGAATAAAATTTTTTAACGAGCAGCTTAACACTTTGAAGAATCTATTTCGTGGTAAAACTTCCGGCATCATTAATATCTCAACAAAAATTATCATTATGGTTTACAAAATGGCAGTCAAAAATGCTGAAATATCACCTGTAACAATTAAACAGTGCTTCCTTCTGTCGTCGTGTAAATAAGTGTCTGATTGATCTATTGTTTAAAACTCAACAATAAATAGCTGAAACGCTAAATACACATAGGTACATCGAAAAGTGTTTAGTATATTATTAGCATTATTATTATTATTTTATTAACTTCTGCATAAAAAAATAGAGCATTTACATTTTAATAACCGCATTTTGCTATTTGAACTGCGGCAATCTTAAATTTTTATCTTTATTCCCCCTCGAAAATATCTAATGAAAAAGCTATCGAAAATCAACAATATTCAAATGAATTCCCTTTTCCATTATTACTATTATTACTACATATATTTTTGCTGAGTCATAAAATATCAATCAAGTATAATAAATCTCTTTCAAACCCTATCAATCCGAGCGATTTCTTCAAGTATTTAGTTTCTTTAAAAGTAACGAAGACACACCAACTTATCTTCAAAGTGCATTATTTTCAGATTTATTTCAATATATTTTCTAGCTATTATGGTCTAACTAAAATTGCGATTAAATTGCATGCTATATTTTAAATCGGTTCAGCATTATTTAAAACTCAGAAATAAAAGAAAAATCAATTGCTATTTTTCAAACCGAAAATTAAGAGATAAATCAAGGTAAAGATGAAGGGGGGGGGGTGTTGGCATTTACACTTTAACAGGTACATGAAGTTGCATTTTAATTGATAGATTGACATTTCTTTAAATTATTTTTAATTGCTCCTTTTAACAATAAATTCATTTCATCTATTTTCAGGACTTTTATTTGATTTTTTTTTTTAATTCCTAAAACTGGGTTTCTTAATATTATCAATTTTAAAACTTAGGTGATCTTAAGTAAGGATGGGCCGATAAGAAATTTTGCCAATTATTGATTACCAATTGTTGAGGTGTAGATAGTTATTATTTAATTAATGGGTCGGAATGATAAATGATCAAGATGATTTTTGATACTGCAATTTCTCCATTACCTTATTTTCTTTCTTTCATAATGATATTTTAAAATCTCATTATTTCTTTAAACAATTTTTCCTATTCCTGATTTTAAAGTGACATTATGTTAACTAGACATGCGAATTCAAATATGTAGTTCGTTGCATGTATTCAGTAAACACTTCTGCCTTAGTAGCTTTTTTTTTTCTTGTTCTTAGTCACCATTTAACCCAAAACTTGTTCTTTATGATAATTACAAGGTGATCTAAGCTACACAAGTTGATCCAGCTAAAGTTAGAGCATAGAGAAAAGCATTGACATATAAAGCATGTTGCAACATTGAGAACGATCCTATTTATTCGAAGCAGAAAAATTAAATTCACTAAATTAACATTACTTCAACCATCAATATTTGCTTTAAAAATTAAACAAGTACTAGGACAGTGCAATAAAAAATAGTCACAAATTAATAAAACGTAGTTACATAAACTATTCCTTCAAATGTTGGTGGCATTTTGAAAATCAGTTCCTATTACATAAAATCTACCTGTGAAATCTTTTTTCTTGCCTTCAGAAACTAACTAGAAGCCGTTTTGAACACATTCTTCAAAATCACCTCCGAAGCTTCTGCCATTGCCTCTGAAGGAGACAAAAGGCCATTCCAGAGGTGCTTTTTTTTACTTTGGAGGCATAAAAAAATCATTAAGATCGGATGATTCTTCATCCTAAAGCTCACACTTCATGCATTGAAAATGGGATTCCTTGTAGCCCCGAAACACGTGTCTGCAGTATACCTATATATTTGTGCTGTTTTAACGTTAGATTAAAACTTCACTTAAATCAGTGCTATTTAGAAGACGGCATGCACCAAATAAACCTCCATACCCAATCCCTTTCACACAAACGCTTCTCACCCAATGACAGAATTTTTGGAAGCAATTTTTAAGAATGTGTCTAAAAACGGCTTCCAGCATGTGTTCGAAGAGAGAAAAAAAGCAATGACTTATGGATTTTTTCTAATAGAGACTGAAAAAATGCCATTTACATTTGCTGGATCAGTCTGCATTACTATGTTTAATTTATTTGCGAGCATTCTTGATTGAACAACCCTTGTACATGAAATTTTTAAAAAACAGCTGTTGAGTGAAATAATGAAATAAAGTGCAATATTACTCACTGTAAAGGGAAATATATATATGAACCAGCAAGAAATATCTTATTTAACATTCATGAAATAATTATGTGCTTGCATAACAATCGAAAAGTACCCAGATTTAATTCTTAATAACAGTGTTACTTTTGAACGTCATCTGTGAGGAGTGCTTTAAAACAATTTTATGCAAATTTTATATTGTTTATCTTTTTAGGCAGTACACTTTCATGCTACATTTTAATAACACTGGTCGACAGTGGTTCACTAACAACAACCAAATTATTATTTTTATTACGTATTCATATAGTTATTTAAATACCTGCAAGTAAAAAAGTCCCACCACATCTCAATTTTCCGTAATAAAAACAATATTTTTTTACTATTTTGTATGATTTTCGCACCAAATGCCTATTTTTGGAGGGAAAAGGAGCAAAATTTTCCTAATTCCGAAATTTTTTTGGAAGAGAAGGGAGACTCAAAGTCCAAAATCATGACCATCGATAACAAAAAGGGGGGACGAGGGGAGTGTATTCCCTCAAAATATACAAAAAATCATGAAAAAAGTATCTTTTTAGTCTGATTTCTTTAATATGACGTTTAAAAAATTTTTCTGGTGTAAAATCAGAATATAAGACCCCCTCCTATTATTCCTATGCCCAAAAAAATTTTCGCGCTGTAAAATAAAATTAAAAAAAATAAATAAATAAATAAATAAATTAAAAAAAAAAACGATCTTATGACTGACGCACGCTAAATACGAGCTAAATTATTTACGGTTTTGAATCAGAGGGGGCGGGGGGGGGGCTTTCGGCAAAAAGTGGAGAGTGATGGAGAGGAAATGGTCCATATTTGGATTTTTGAGATAATTTTACGTAAGAACCAGCCAAAATACGCCGTCTTTCTAAAGACCTGCGATGTGTCTCATATTTAGCGTGCGACAGTCATAAAATCGGTTTTTAATTTTTTTTTATATTTTTTTTTACAGCGCAAAAATTTTTCCGGACGTAGGAAACATAGGAGGGGGTCGTATCCTCTGATTTTACATCGAAATTTTTTTTTAAAACGTCATTTTAAAAAAACAAGAATGAAAAGATCATTTTTGGTGATTTTTTGCTCATTTTCAGGGGGTACACCCCCCTAAGAACCCCTTATTTGCTATTAGTGGTCATGATTTTGAACTTTGAGTCTCTCTTGAAACCTCGAAAAAAGTTAGGAGTTAATATTAGGATCCTTTCCTCTTGAAAAAAGATGTTTTTGATATGTTTTTTCAGTTCTTTCATGTACAGTACTTTTTAGAAATTCATAACAAAAAAACTGTACGTGCTACAGCTTTTTTACTATTATTTTTGAATTCTACACTGCAAAATTAGTCAAAAACAGTTAATTTCATCTTTGTTAGGGAAAAAAGTGAAAATTTGTCGACTAGTGTAATGTTTCAAAAATTGCATTCATTTACTGTTAACAAATTTATACACTTTGGTTCAAAGAATACTTGAGCATTCAAAAATGATTCAAATAATTTAAAACATATTTTCCCCTCCTATTAAACTGCAGAATTTGACTGATTATGAAAAATCGACGAAGCAGCCGATTACCGATTACTACCGATTAATTGACACATCCCTACTCACAAGACTGAATAGATTTTCTTTAATATTTGATGCAAATAGGCTTAAAACTTACTCATGATTTTTTTTTATCATCAACATGAAAAAACCTTTCGGACACGAAACTATAGGATTTATTGTGAAAGTTAAAAACAATTTTTTCAGTGAAAATTGCATAAGTCAAAACCATCGTTGAATAGTTAATTGCATAGTAAAAACCCGTTTTTAGAACACACACATTAATAATCGTGTCAGCTATTTTTATCTAAAATTTACTGTTTGTTCCGAATACGATTTATACTTAGAAATATTTAGACGTAAATGCATTGGACTGAAATTTACATTTGTGCTTTCATTCCCCAAGTTTGGAAACAAGAACAAGCAAGACTAATGATTATTTTTTCACGTAGCGTTCTTTCATTTCTTTTTTTTTTCTAGTGTTTCGAAGGACAACTTAAATGGAATTTTCTGGTTTTACCAAACGAAAAGAATGTTTTTCGTCCTTTGATCTTTTCCTGAAAGAAAAAGTTTCTTTTTTTGGAAAACGTAATTAAAATATTTTAAATTCTTTTGTGTGGAATTATAAGAAGTTCAACCTGAGATGATGTGCGTTGTTCAGGTAACTTAAACCATTTTTTAATGTGACTTTACTAACTTTAAACTGTTTTTAAATTATTTACGTAGATAGCGAAAGTTATTTGGCACTAAATGAATCTATTCAAAGTTTCAATGCCATTTAAAGTTTTTTTTTCTCATTAAATGAGCTTGAAAAAGTCATTGAAATTCGAGAAAGTTACTACAATACAAGCATTGTTATATGTTAATTTTTAAGTCTAACAACACCGTTTTCCATCAAATATGTCATGTCCCTTTGTGAACATTAAATAACACTCATATATGCACATGATAATCTTCACAATATCATTTCTCGCAACAAATGATACTAATTTAGAAGTATTTTTTCTTAAAGCTGAGTTTCATATGGAGATTTGACGTTGTCTTAATTCTTAGGCGGTAGGGGGGAGAGATTAGGTTTTAGATACCTAAAACGCATCTTATTAAATGGTCTCAGCTACGTGGATAAAATTCATTTATTTTTATGATATGCTGGGGAAATATTCATCATTTCAAATGAACTCCTTTCGACGCTATCTAAAATTGTTAACGGTGTAATACGATAGTTAAGATTGTTTAAGACTTTCCAAAAACCAAAAAATACGCAGCATCCAAAAGAGCCTTTTTGATGTAAGGAGTATTGGGTTTTTTGATCCTCGTACATTCCGCATCTAAATACTTATAAATTATAAAGATTCACACTGTGTGACCCCAGCTCTAGTTCTCATCATTCTTACCTTTAAATATTTCTCATGCATACATTTATTTACTACTTCATTAGATATTTTTTTTTTACCTGAGTAAAATAGCATTTCTTCAGACTTTTAAACATAGCTACATAATGTGCAATGAGTTCCCACCCATAAGCCAGGGCTGAGGCAAAACGACCCCAGCTTATAGCTACATAAGTTTTATTAAGTCTTAATTTATGATGGTACTATTTCGTATTCCCTCTTTCAGAGTGAGCCAAACGTCCCTCTAGTAGATGGGATTTTAACCCAGTTTGAACTCTACAAAAATCCTTAGAAGGAAGAATAATTTACATTAAACGCCTAAAACGTTTAAAGTAAAAAACGTTCTTTCTTAAATCATATCAAAAGTTTCCTCTATAGCTTTTCTCTTTTTCATGCATCTATAATAATTATATTTAGTGAAAACGTGATGCCTATAGAATGCCGCAGTGGTTAAGGGTTGGCCTCTTGCACCCAAAGGTACAGATACAAACCTAGCTTCAGTCGGTGGGTTTTGAAAACACAAAAAATCTGGTGTCCGTGCCTTGTGTAAAAATCCCTCGAGAATTATTTAGACTTTGAGTACTCTTGGCAGAATTAAATTGCTTGTGCTATTGCACGTTGAAGAGATCCCCTTAGCCTCCATCTGGCTGGCAGACAGCCTATCAAAATTATCATGGCAATGGCATCCGCTGATAATAGTGCCACAAGAAGGAACGGATGCTATAACGAAGGATTGCACAATGTTTGCGAAAGGTAAAGACTCAAACACAGCCCCACTGAAAGAGAAAACAAAGGTAAAAATGCAATTTTAAGTGCGTAAACTTGCCCGTAAAACATAATTTGCTTAAAATATTAAAGACAGTATGTTTTTCTGAAGAAATTATCTTGAAAGTATATTGTTTTTACACTAAAAATTTAATATATACACCAAGGTCTCTTTTTTTATTCCAAATGCTTAAATAACGAAAGCAATGTGATTTTTCAGAGGTTCGACTTTTTAAGCAGTGATGATTGCATATTACTTTCAATGGACTGTCGTTGGCGGTCCTCTAATTCTATTATTTTAAACTTGCAATACAAGATCCTCTGCCACACAAACATACACCTACACATACTCACAGAGGTTTGTTCTGTAATGGATGATGTTTCTGATAAAAGAGGATTGTGTAAAATCAAGAGGGTCTGGTATGAATGAGTCGGAAAATATATTGTAAATTTCAGCGGTCAAAATTAAAATTGCTTTTCGATTAAATTTTAGGAAAAGTATTCGTACGCTGTAAAAATGGATGTTGTTTATACAGTATAATACAGCTAAATTTATAATAATAAACTAAAAAATGCTAACTTTCTAGTAGTAAACTATAAAATTTCTACTTTAGAGTACTAAATTGTAAAATTGGTTATTTTACAGTAATAAACTGCAAAGTTGCTTATTTTACAGTTTATTACTGTGAATTTTACAATTTTCAACTGGAACCTGCCAGTATTATACAGTTGTTTTTATAGTATAATACAGCTAAATTTTACGGCAATAAACTGTAAAATTTCTAACTTTAAAGTAAAGCACTAAAATTTCAAGTTTTTCAGTTTATTAATGAATTTACAGTATTAAAATTGAACCTCGGCTGCCAGTATTATTCTGTAAAAACAACAGTTCAGTTTTTGCAGTGTAGTTTTCTTTTTCTTTTTCAAATAAACGCAAAAATGATTTATCCAAAATTATCTTAATACAAAATTTAGTAATTAAGTATTAATCAACTATAATGATGTTTAAGACACATACAGTTCATTCGGAAATATACACATCAGATACATGTTCAAATTTTCTACGTGACTCATTCTTCGTCTTTTCTTCATTATTTCTTCCGTCATCCTTTTCTGAAGGATGAAATGTTTCATCTCCCCCCCCCCTCCCCGCGAGTGTTTCGTAAATAATGTTTCTTTCGCTTCATCGATCCGCGAAGCAGCTGGGAAAACATTGCGGTTACGAATAATTGTTTTCGTCGTGGAGTGAGAATGAACTTTTATTGTAACTATTCCCTATTTCGACTCAATTAAGACAGAAAAATTCAATTAGATGGTGAACAATGAAAAAAAATGGGTTTTTTCCTGAACTTTATCCTGGTATTTCTTAAAAGATATCAAGATTAGCGCAATTGAAATTATTTTTAAAAGTGTTTTGTGTGAAGCAGAAAGAAATTGTTGTCTGTGTTTTTTACAAGAGTGTAGTAAATGTTATGTGGTGTTTTTCAGTTCAATTATCTAAACTTTCTTTTTGTGTTATAATAAATGCACGTAAATAACTAACAAAAAAACTTTAATTTTCTCTTTTCAGTCCGTAATCTATTTTTATTGCTGATTTTTACCTAAACTTTTTACGTGACGATCTTTTTTTTCTCTCTAACTTAGTATATTTGTGCTCAATTTATTCAATTGATGTTGTTGTTTGGGATATTTTTCAGTTTAATTTCGCCTGTGAAATCTTCTAAACTAATTTATCATAATTGCTCTTCTTTTTTTTATAAAATTTGTTTTAATAACAACGTTGTTATGACTCAATGTGGACTCAATGTGGAAGATTCTACAATCTATATACAATACAGCATATATACAATATATACAATATATACAATCTATATACAGACTATATACAATACAGCCATATATACAATATATACAATCTATATACAATCTATATACAATACAACTTGAAAATCACTATTTTTGAACTTACTTTAGTCTAGCGCTGAGGTGCAGAACTTTTCGTGAATTTAGAGTCTTAGAAAATCTCAGGAACACATCGTGCTTGGCGAATTCAGATAATTATTATTAGGTTAATCGGTCTTTGGGCTCTAACTTAAGCCTTCCCAACTAAAAATAATCTGAAGAAAATGTGGAAAAAAAATTTAAGTTTTTTTAAAAACTCCCGCAGACTTTTAAAAGACAGAAAAAAATCTACATTTTGTCTTCAATAAAATCAGCAAAAAATCCACATTTTTTTTTCTTTAAATGTTTTGCAGATGTTCTTGAAGCATGTTCCAAATACTCTTAAATGTTCTTCAGATCAATAAAAGTTGTTCAGCACTTTTTTTTTTTTTTTTTGCTGGACTATGAGTAAAATCGTTCACTGTTATGCATTTGTGGAAAAAAAGCTTTCTGTAAAAACCCATTAACTTAATAGCTGTTTATTTTGGTTTGAAATATTTGCCACATTCAATAAATTTCACTTAAAAAATAAGAGGGTATTTTTATGATGCATCAATAATTGTAATCTGAAAATAAATTAAAGGACCAATGTATGATAATAAAATTTTAATTTAATTGACAAAAGATAATGTTCGAAAAGTTTAAACCGAATCCGTGGGTCATTGGAATACGTCTGCATCGATATTTTGCTAATATAATATATAAAACAGCAAAAGCTATGCAACATAACTAAGTAAATTTTAACAAAGAAAATATTTCTTTAGTTACCTAATTTAATCATACCTAGACATTAATATTAACGTATAACTGAGCCATGACGCTATATTCAATAATATTCATGAGAGTTAAGATATAAAGTATGTTTTGGGAAAATTAAACTTCAACATTTTAAATTAGTTTGCCGAAGTGAGGCTACTTTGTTTTTATTCAACATTCTTCTAACCCTTTTGAGCGGCTAAAATATTCAAAATTAATTTCACAATCCTAATTGAAAGGAGCATTTACATTTACAATGAGCTGTTAAACAGATTAACCTCCCCCGATAATAATTACATCATAAATTCAAATAAATGTCTCAACCTAAATATGGTTCATGCAAAATTATTGAACTTTCCGTTTGAGAGGTCAATAGCAAAGCTGAAGATTTACAGCTATTCCTGTTTAATGGTTACAGTTACCATGAATCTTTCGATTCTTGTATGTGAGAGATGTTAAAGACAGTTGTCCTCCGTGCATTGTAATAAGCATTGGTTCAAATTTTACTGATACTAACAAACGGTAACGAGTTAAGAAAAAC
Source organism: Uloborus plumipes (assembly GCA_038373865.1). Classification (NCBI taxonomy): domain Eukaryota; kingdom Metazoa; phylum Arthropoda; class Arachnida; order Araneae; family Uloboridae; genus Uloborus; species Uloborus plumipes. The sequence goes on along the minus strand of JAXGGA010023297.1, from coordinate 4,174 downwards.
GCAACTAATTTGATAAATGTTGTTTAATTGTTTAGTTATCTAGGCTTGCGGTTAAAACGCAAATTTAAATAGCATTTTATCATTCTTCAGTAGTTTTCCTATTTACACTCGATTTAAATTACGTCATTTGAAGTTATAAGTAGAATAAATAAATAATCCTAAATGTAGTTTTAAAAAACTAAAAAATAAGCTTTTAGAGTTAATCAAACTAAAAAGAAGTTTTTCAAAACTATTGAATATCCGCTAAGTTTACATGCACGTATTATACATTAACATTAGAATATGGTTTAACCTTTAGTGTTAACAATAATATTAAATATTACTTTTATCTTTCCAAAGAACGTGAGTTTTATCTTTTATTCAGAGTTACATACAAACAACTGAAATACTTATAATACATAAACACGTAATACAGTTTAGACTTAGTATTAATAATACTATTAAATATATTACTTTCATCTTTGTAAAGAAGTGAATTTTATCTTTTATTCACAGTTACATACATCCAACAAACAAACAAACAAATCACATCGTGAAAACTAATTAAAAAAACGTAATTAAAAATTAGCCGAACACATATCACTTTGTATCACGTTTATCTTTCCAAAGGAACGTGCGTTTGTGTTTAATCAGAGTTACATACAAACAACTGAAATACTTATAATACATCAACACGTAATACAGTTTAGCCTTAGTATTAATAATACTATTAAATATATTACTTTCATCTTTGTAAAGAACGTGAATTTTATCTTTTATTCACAGTTACATACAAACAAACAAACAAACCCACATGTGAAACTAATAAAAACGTATTAAAAATAGCCCTAACATATTACTATTGTCATTACGGATTCATGAATAAACGGATGTTTTTAGTTAGCAATCTACTGTTTGTATTTTTTAGAATTGTTATCGGTTTTATTTTTTCATCATTACCGACTCTAATTTTTGCTAGCAATATTTTTTGCTACTAGTTTTTCCTTACTAGCGCTTAACAATATATGCGTTTCAGTAGACTCATGTCTCACTGCCACTTTAATTTAGACTTCAAAATAATAAAAATTTAACTTTACAGTTTAATCTCGAAGAAAATAAAAATAAAAAAAAGCTGCTGAAATAATTTGAAGACGTTAGACTTTTTTGTCAAGTTACGGAAATAAATCTTGTATATTGCAATGATAATATTCCCAAATAGTGCCTTGGACATGAATTCAATAGTGCGTTTCTAAAGTTATGTGATTGGAGTTTCATGTGAAACTTTCGCGTTCTGCCTGAGATGAGACTTAAAACATTAAAGAATCAGTTTCCTTTCAAATTTCTTTATTCTTCTGAATATACAGAAAAAAACTCAAACTTATCGTAAAAGGTCCGAAAGGTAAAAGTTGTGGAAATATCTACTTCGATAATGCAAATCTATAAAAGATGATTCGTGAAACGTCCTTAGAATGTTTATAGGATCCTTAAAAGATTAAGAAACAATTTTTAAAATCTTGTAACTCAGCTAACGATAATATGCATATCTAAACACCATTTGTACTGTATTTGTAAAGAAGAATGACTTTTTTATTACTTTAAAGCAGACATAGAATCATTCAAAACGAAGCTAAGGTCAGATCAAATTCAATCCGAAAAAAGTACAAGCTCTTAATTTAGGGGGTTTCAGTCTTGTTGATTTTGTATTTGTGATCTCACCAACAAAAAATATGTAATTTAATCCATGCAAAATACTTGTTTGTTGCTATACAGGAAAATAATTGCATTCCTTTAAGTATTATGTTCTACATTTAGTTACATAAAAAAACTTGGATAAAGAAAAAATGTGCATTGAAATTCGGAACTGTCAAAACAGGAAAAACATTCTTTAAAGCATTTGTCATACTTCACAAAAGCACACAAATCTATAAGCTTTTAATACAATATTTATTTCTAGAAAAACTTCTAAGAGCTTGCTGTCGATAATATCGTCAGTTTAACTGAGTATTTAACTGGGTACTCAGTAAAATAAAGCTCAATTTTTATTAAACTTCAATAGTCATTTGTGTAATTTCGTTTCCAAGTAATTATGGATTCCATAAAACATTTGAAGAGTCAAGAACGTATTTCAAATAATAGCTTCTTTTGTTGCCTCGCCTAGAGATAATTTGGAAGTACGTTTTTTTTTCAATTTCAACCTCGTACATATGTCTTCCAAAATGTCAAAGCAATTTCAGGGATCAATATTCTTTAATTCAAGCACAAATACCGTTTCAGGTATAAAATAAAACTCAAATTTATATTGCACTCAAAGAAAAGAAATGAATTGTTGTATACATACTTGAATAATTAATTTGGAAGAATCAATTTCGGCTTTAGAAGTACTAATTACACAAAACTAAGTAATATCAATTGTCCGTTTTCGTAATTTAATAATGTCTTTTAAGAATGAAAAAAATAATAATAATAAAAGCAATGTGATTCAAGTTTAAAAAAAAATGGATTTCAGTTAGCTTTTTGCTTTCAAGATATTCATAATAAAAAAGGGAAATTCTTTAAAAATAAATTTTGAAGTTTTTACATGTGAACAGTCAAAAATTTCAGTGTTGCTTTTCCTTTTAACTATATAACATATCTCCAAAACTTAAAATACTAAAACTAAGCTTAAGAGGAAAAAAATTGTTTAACTGTATCGGTACAACTAATCAGCAGTTTTTCAGTCCAGTAGAAATGTGGTACCAAGTTTTCTTACTACTTCAGTCTTCTATTAAATGTTTTGAAGTTTCGAATATTTTGTGAGTTTTCAGTCTTATAAAAAAGAAAGCTTTTCCGATAATTATAACTGTTGCAATTATTTTTATGCAAGCTACATTTTATTTAAAGCAGTTCATCTACTTGAAATACATTTTTCCTTCTTCATTTAAAAATTGCAGAAGTTTTCAGCCTTATTAAATTAAGAAGCAGGCATTTCAAATTTAGTCAATAACTGTGAAATTACGCCCTTATTTGCTGCAGGGAACTTTTTACTAAATGTTCATTTGCTTACAAAATAGCAATTAAAGAAGAAAATAGTTTTCAGCTGTTTCCACTCTGGTTGTGAAGAAGAGGTTAAAGATAAACCATTTATGAAAATGAATTTTTTAAATAAGTCAGAGACATGGAAAAACCATTTTTCATAAAATTGTTTCAAGATTTATCCCCTGAAGCGTTTTCAAACAACAAAACATTTCCACTGGTTTTTCCTTTTCACGCTCTGTGATCTTTACCATTAAATGGTGGATTTCTTACAAATCAAAGCACGCATAAGAAATGCAAATCATGTATGGAGATGTAAGTTCATCGTTGAAAGAAATGCATGTAGTTTATTTATGTAGTTTTAGACAGTTAAAAATGAACTTAAATTTAAATACAAAGTTGGAATTGCTATAAACTTCATTTACATTTTGAATCAACCTTCTTTCTCATTAATGAAAAAGCTCGAGTTTACAGAAGCATGAACTTCAACACAAAAATTCTTGTAGAAAAAAAAATGATTAGGGTAATAGAACCTTTAACTCATATTGAATTTAAATGGACACAGTACATGTGAGATTGGGTTTTAAATATTTTTCAATCATGTTAAATAAAAAGGTAATGACTTTTTCTACAAAAAATTGTCTATAAAGCTAAACTTTTCCAGTCAAAACTGATTTTTTTTTACAAACAATTACAATTACTTACAATTTATAAAATTTAATGTATGTAAATATGAAATTTCAAAAAAGGTTTTTTATGCTGATTGCAAAAAATGTTTCATAGTTAGTCAAAGCTATAGGAATATATTAACATCAAATTAGCTACAGTGTCACTCACTTGACGGTACCTAATTTTACAATCAGTTTAACCAGTTATAATGATATACAATTTGCTCTGCTCTTAAATTTATGGGAATACTAAAGAGAACTCTCTTTCTCTCTCTCTACATTTCAATATAACTTGTCACACTGTAGCTATATCGCAAACCATGTATAATGCAGCTTGTTTGCAACAGGAATGTTTCAATCCGTGTTTATATTTTTTCCTTGAAAATTTTCTCCAAAATTATTCTAGCAAAACTGTAGAGCCATGTTGCATGAATATGAATACCAATCATTTTCATTTATTCATCGATTAGAATTAATGGAGTTATTATTCGTACTTAAAAACATCGTCATAAAAG
>JAXGGA010023296.1:0-13685 GCA_038373865.1 Uloborus plumipes | reverse complement strand
TAACTGTTCACGTCTTCACTTTGGCCAGTACTCTCGGAGTGCCATACTGTTTCTTTCTTTTTTCCCTTTCTATACATTTTGTCTTGCGGTGACGTAGCTATAAACGTTTTATATCATTTCTTTTTCTCCCTTCAGCACTGTTTTCATCCGTAAGCCATTTTTCTCCCACTGAAAAAAGACGGATCCCTATAGCACCAAAACACGTTAACTGCAATGCAAGTGAGCTAGCTATATTGACGTTGTTTTTAATAACTATTTGTACACCGCATCTTTTGGGCTCGTTTTCCAAGCTACAGTGAACTCTCACTTATACGTCGCCTCATTTATGCGCCTTTTTCACTTATACGACGATTTTAAATGGTCCCAGCACTTTCCGTAGCAAAACAATGATAGTATCTTTCGTTTATGAGTCGCTCTAAAGATAAAACTTTCACTTATGTGCCGAATTTCCCCTAAAATGTAAAAAATTTTATTGATTTTCTTTAAAAAATAAGCATTTTTCTGCACTTTCCTCTTGAATCTTTCGCCTTTATTGCTCACGGAAGGCATTTTATTCACATGAACTAGTGTTTGGAGAGGGACAATTATCTGTTATGCATAGTTTTAAACTGAACAGTTTGTAATTAGGTATACTACAATTTGTGTTTTGTCTTTAACATTGTAGTTACTTTATAGTATTTGCCAAACCGTGGTAATATGTCCCTTTTCTATAGAAACATTCTAATTCATTCTCTCATTAGAAACTCTGTTGTGTTTTAGTCCTTTAAATAGGCTTGTTCACTTATACGTCTCTCTCTATACGCCCTTTTCTGCTGGTCCTTTGGGTCGCGTATAAGTGAGAGTTCACTGTACTAATTGGAGGAAGCGATTCCGTTTGTGGGGTCGTTTAACATTGAAGTGCTCGAAATTTTGGTTAAGGGGCAAAGAAAAAAAAAAAGAAAGAAAGAAAAAAATCCCTAATTTGTCGCGCGTACGCAGAAATATCCAATTTCTTCCGAAACCCAAGTGCGCCAGAATACACAGCGATGTGTACTTATAATTTCAATGTTGTCGCCAGAAAAAGGGAAAAAACGGATTGGGCCGTTTTAACGTTGTTTATTCTCCAAAATGGAATTGAAACGGATCCTCTTCTTCGAGATGAAAGTTGAAGGTGTATAATTATGAATCATTCAACTAGTTTTGAGGGGGTGTAGTGATTTTCTCTCTGCTCTGCTCTTCTCTTCTTTTCTCTCTCTCTCATCAGGGCTATGGTCGCGTGCCCCGGCCGACCCGAAAGGCCCCCGGGGCGCAGGGGGCGCAGCGACCGCGCGGAGCGGAGACCCCAAGCCCACTTTTAATTAATACATACAGCGTGGTTATTACAGAGGCTCGCACCGAGAAAGAAAAAAATACGTCAAGCGTAACCGTAATGCTTCTCCGTTTTTCCTTATTCGATCCTAATCTCAACCGAGAACATTTAAAACATTTTCTACTTTCCGGAGTTCAAGTTCTTGGCTGAGTGAGGGATCGGTTATAATAGTCCTTACCTGGGAAACAAACTGCCATATTAGGATTAATAATGTGTGTTAGAACCCGTGGCTATGGGGGATAGGCCCCCAAAACCTGCCCCCCTGGGAGCGTCTATGTTTCATTAATAGAGCTTTTTATTATTATTATTTTATTTATTTATTTAATTTATTTATTTTTTTTTATTTTATTTTTTTTTTTTTTAAATGTTAGGATGGAAAGCGTAGTGCATTGAAAGATTGAACTCCATTACGATGCACTTATTTACTCGTTTTCTTTCCATTCCCGCCCTCCCCCACATTGCAGTTATCTGTTAATATACATTTTCATTAATTGAATTAGGGGTAACATTAAATACACATTTTGCAAAAATAGGCTTTCATTACAGAGAAAACACAGTGCACAGAACGGATTTACGAACAACCAGTCTCGTCGAATGACAGCGCACACAGAATCATAGCTTCACCGAATCATAGCAATTGCTCGAGCGACTGCAGTCCGACGAATGAGAGCGCGCGTTTCACAGATTGCGATTGTTTCACCGATTGCGATTGGCGGGGGCCATCCGAATCTGCTCCCCTGTTAACCGTGAAGCCTCACTCGGTCCTCAGCGACTGAGTCTGTAGGTGTGCTCTCCCTGAGCTGAAAAAAGAAGATCCGTAGGTAAGTTATTTTTGATATTTTTCTGCTTTTTTGATCTGTTTTGGCTTTTTTAGATTGATTTTGTGCTTTTTAGTGTTTTTCTTGTGCTTTGTACTGTTTTTTACTGTGTTTTTTTGGAAATTTGGATTTTTTGATATTTTGCCATGGATTCTGGTATGCCGACATTTTCTCGTATAGGCCAAAGCCTTCGGTACGCGGTGGGGTCGTACGACGACTCTGGGTGCACGGCGGTCGACTTGGGGTGCGATTCTGTCTCCCCATATTGTATCTCGGGTAGTGTTACTAACGCTGAGGCAAATCCTCAGATCTCGGTGGAGGTTACTCCACCCTGCCCGAGGTCCGATGTGGGCGAGGAAGTTGAGCATCCCTTGAAGGCAGCAAGGCGCTCGGACGTCAGCGAAGGCGAGCCGGAGAGTCTGCGGCAGGATGCTCCTTTGGAGTGTTCCCCGGTGGTGAAATTGGTGAAGGAATCCACTTTGACTGCCCCTGACGGCGGACTTCGTCCCTGGGCATCCATCATTGCATGCTTGTGCCTGCTGTTTCTGACTTCTGGAATGGGAAAAAGCTTCGGCTCGATAAAGTCGGCCATCACGGCAGAAATGCAGTGTAGCCACAGTGTGCTACTCATGATCCCGGGCATCTTCGCTGCTGCGACCCTTTTCTGGGCCCCTGCTGCGGCAGCCAGCATTAGATGTTTCGGCCCCAGAATCATGTTAGCCGCTGCGAGTTTGCTCTGCTTTCTGGGCTTTGCGATTTCCGGAAGTGCGGACTCGGGTGTGTATTTGGTGCTCTGCCTGGGACTGATCGTCGGACCGGGGTTTTCGATTGTGGCCAACTTTACTGTTTTCACGATCGGGAAACTTTTCAAAGAGCGAAAGCCTCTTGCCCTAGGCATCGCCCTTTCGGGTGGGTGTCTGGGTCATGAGCTCCTGCCCAGGATTTTCGGAGCAGCTCTACAAGCTTTTGGTCCTAGAGGAGTGTTTGCCTTCCTGGCGGTCGGCTCGGCCGTCTGGATCTTGATTTGCCTTTTGATTGTGGGGGATCCCGAAAGCCAGATGGTGTGTACGGTGACTTTAGTTCCTGCTCCGGCAGAAATTGAAGTCCCTGCCCCGGAGGCCAAGGTTTCTTCAAGCAAGCAAAGGTGGAATCGGATCTCGGGCGAGTTGGGCCTGACCCTCCTGGCAAACCGCCGGTTTTGGTTGATTTCTGTTTCGGCGGTCTTTTTCGGCATGGGCAGTTCGGCGATCGGACAGGTGATGTCCAGGTACGCTGTGTATGCTGGTTTCGACTACGGTGAGATTTTCTGCCTACTGTCGAGTGTGGTTGTACGGCTGACCTTTGGGATCTACTCAGCCAACTTCAGATTCGATAGGGCAGCGGAATACGCCGTAGCCGTTTCTGGTGCCGCAGTTTGCTTCGGACTCCTCCTTTCCGTGCCCGACGAGGCTCGTTGGGTCGCCTATGTTTTCGGTGCACTCTGCACTGGAGCATGGGCAGTACTCATCCCAGCTACTCTTGGTTCTACTCTGGGTGCTGCCAACATCGGCAAGAGTTTTGCCTTGGTGAAGCTCTGCCGAGGCCTGGTGATGGCTTGTTGGTTTGTACCTAAGGGTGAACTTAAGGGCTTGCTGGGCCTCGATGGGCTGGTCTGGATGGACTTCGCCTTCTGTGTTGCCGCTGCCCTCATTGCCATCCTCCTATACCAAATGGAGAAGAAGACGCCTGAGACGAAGTCGCCGGAGCCGGAAAAAACCCCCGAGGACTCCCTCGTTGGGGTTTTATTCCTCTTTTCCCTCTAAACACAGATATTTAATGTTTTGTTAGGTGTTGTCTTGTGCGCAAACAATTATTTCCAAACCGCTTTCTTCCTGTAAAATGAGATGCAAAATTCTAAACGAAAAAATTGTTTCAATATTTGGATCACAGCCAAAAACAGTCCCTTCTAAAAACAGCAATTACAATTTTATTTAAAAACACATTTTCAAAATGGTACCAGAGAAAAAATATAAGGCCGGAATTCAAGTGAAACACGGACGATCCAACTCACCAGTGCAATCGCAAATTCCAAAATTTGGATTCAAGTGAAAAGTTACAATCGCTACGAGAAGCTATTCTATCGTAATTCGACTTCCAGTAGCGATTGCAATGGTGTTTCACTTGAGTTCGGCCCTAAGTCATTAATTAGAATAAAAACAATTGTTAGAACTTTTTTGTAACACGTATTCAAAATGACAACGGAAAAAATAACACTCTTTAATACTAAAAAGTTCAATAATTTAATTAACGTTTTAATTCAAAATGGCAACGGTAAGAATTAAATGTCTTGGAATTTTAAATAGTTCAATAATTTAATTAACGCTTCAATTTGAAATGGCTACGGAAATAAATAAAAGTCTTGGAATTTTAAATAGTTCAATAATTTAATTAACGTTTTAATTCAAAATGGCAACGGTAAGAAATAAAAGTCTTGGAATTTTAAATCCTAATAATTTCATTTTCGTTTTAATTCGAAATGGCAACGATAAGAAATAAATGCCTCGGAATTTTAAATGGTTCAATAATTTATTCCTCGGATCATAACCCGGTCAAGTTTGTTTTCGACACGGGTACAGTGAATACAGCACTGCCACACGCCTCGAAACCTGACTGGCCCAGGTTTCGTAAATACTTGAATTCTATACACTTTAATTTTCAGGACATCAGTACTGGGATTGAGCTTGACTCTGCTGTTCTTAATCTAACTAATACAATCAACAATATTCACACCAAAACCTCCACTCCCATCTTGAAACAAAGCTATGCTAATGAACTACCCCTCCCCATTAGAAACCTAATTCGTGCAAAAAATCAACTTCGTAAAAGTTTTCAGCTTTTCAGGGATCCTGCCTCCAAGTCTGAGTATAAGAGAGCCCAGGAACTAGTTAAACAAGCAATACAAAGGCACAAAAATGACTCATGGACACAATATATTTCCTCTCTTACTGCAGATGACAATTCCATTTGGAAAGCTGTCAAGCAGCATAGGGGGATTTATAGACACATTCCGCCCCTTAAAGGCGCAACTCTCCCAGGAGGCAGCACTTTAACCGCTGTTACTGATAGTGAGAAGGCGGAGGTTTTCGCCGATCACTTCGAAATGCAGTTCACTCCAAACAACACCAGACACAACGATACAGAACAATTAGTCAACATCACACTACATAACTATTTCACTACTTCTCACGCTAACAATACTATCCAGATTTTGCCCTCGGATGTTCTGAGCTATGTCAAAAAATGCAAGAAAAAGAAAAGCCCAAGCGTGGACAGAATAACCAATACCCTTATCAAAAATTTGCCAATTCGCACCATCTTTTATATAACACAACTTATCAATAAAATAATTTCGTTGGGTTATTTTCCACAGGGGTGGAAGACTGCAATAGTTATCACCATCCCTAAAAAGGAGAGAGCAACAGCGGAACCGGCAGAATACCGTCCAATCAGCTTACTTCCAGCACTGTCCAAACTTACTGAATTTTGCATCCTGAATAAACTTCTTGCATTCCTTGCGGATAACGATGTCATACAAGCCGAGCAGTTCGGCTTCCGTAAGAAGCACTCTACTAACCACCAGCTTCTTAGAGTAACTGAAATTATCCGAGAAGGGCAGATGAACCAACAAAAAACTATTGGACTTTTTCTTGACATAGCGAAGGCATTCGATAGGGTCTGGATCGACGCACTTATTTACAAACTCATACACCTTGGGATTCCCCATGCACTCATAAACATTCTTCGCTCCTATCTAACGAATAGGCACTTCATCGTTCGAGTGAGAGAGACCCTCTCATCACCCAGACGTGTACGGGCTGGGGTGCCTCAGGGCAGCCTCTTAGGCCCTACTCTTTACTCTATTTTCTCGAACGATATCCCACACATGGACAACACACATCTTGCCATTTACGCAGATGATACCCGCATACTAGCCTCCGCACAGGGTCTCTATCAAGCCTTTTCAGCTGTACAAAACCATCTCATACAACTAGATATCTGGCTCAGGACTTGGAAAATTAAAGTTAACGCTAATAAAAGCATAGCTACCTGTTTCTTCACAAGAACAGCTGATCTTCCTCCCATTAAGCTACACCTTTATACCGACCCGATTGACTGGTCTAAGCAGGCAAAATATTTAGGCGTAACTTTCGACCGTAACTTGACTTGGAGACCTCATATTGAAGAGGTACGCAAAAAATACCTAACTTCTAAAAGACCTCTAAATTGTCTCTTGCACAAAAAGAGCGTTTTATCAACGGATAATAAACTGCTCATTTATAAGTCCTGTTTAAGACCCGTTATTACTTATGGAGCGCCCATCTGGGCTACTTCTGCAATTTCTAATTTTAACCGAATTGAGAACCTTCAGAGGACAATGGTCAGAGCTGCCTGCGATCCTCCCTGGTACATTCGTACAGATAAATTAGTGGAAGAAGTTGGCATCCCGACTCTCCGTGACTTCTGCAAAAAGCTCGCCAAGAAATTTCACACTAACATCCCTCGTGTGGGCAATCCCCTTCTGGACAACCTGCCATTGTATGACCCGTTGGATCCAGCAAATTCTCGCAGACCTCGTGCTCTGCTAGCCTAGTATCAATGTCGAGGTGGGGTCTGTGGATCCGCTGTGGGTCCACTCTCCCCACTTCACAACTCGATTAATTTCTTATACACTCTGGCTGGGAGCCTTTTGCTTCTCTATTTTATTTAATTTATTTATTTATTCTTTTTATTTTTCCTATTTTAATACTGTTTTATTTTATTATTATTTTGAATTAGTGAAAAAAAAATAGAAAAGAACCAAGGGAAAATTTAAAACTATTTGTTTGTACATGCATTAAAACAAACAAACAAAACAATGAAAAAGAAAAGAAATTTGTACAACTATCTTTTTGTATATTAGTCTGGTACTCTCGTGAGAGGAAGTCAATACCCTCGTGCATCCACGCAATCAATCCTGCGATGAACAATAGCCATGTCCCCATCCGGGGAAACCTTCAATTATAGCACACTGGAGAATGAGGGGCTGAGCCCCGGGAGCCTCAAGCTTCAAAATTTTATTTATTTCGTGGCAATAATTTAATTAACGTCTTAACTCAAAATGGTAACGGCAAGAAATAAGAGTCTTGGAATTTTTAATAGTTCAAAAATTTAATCAAGTTTTTAATTCAAAATGGCAACGGAAAGAAATAAAAGTCTTGGAATTTTAAATAGGTCAAGAAATTTAATTAAAGTTTTAATTCAAAATGGCAACGAAAAGGAATAAATGTCTTGGAATTTTAAAAAGTGCAAAAATTTAATTAACGTAGAAATTAGTATCTCAGCTAATTTACGTCGTAGAATTACGCGGTTGGTCTTATTGTCTTCCTTAGAAAATTTCGAGTCGAATGGTACCTCGTTCGATTCTCAACTCTCAGCGGTTTTTGAGGAGTTCAAGCTTCAGACGGACAGACAGACGCGAGCAGATTTTAATAGTATTAATAATTGCTCAGAAAATGAGTCCATTACTTTGGTTTGAAAGAGAGCCAATTGAAGTTTGTGTTTTTCTGATAAATCATGATAGGGGGTAAGTCCCCCGCCTAGTATAACTAGGCAGGGGACTGTGCCAGGTGACTGCGTTTTTGCTCTTTGTTGCGTAATATCTGCAAAACTATTGGAACATAATTAGTTACGAGACTACCTATAAATTTAGGCACAAATCGTGGACATAATAACTAATATGTTTTATAATTAAATTAATTGACATTAATAAAATCACTCCCCAGAGGACTGTTTTCGCAATGACCCTGATGCATACTTTCATCACAAATGTGGCTCTCAAACTAAGCAAAGTAGCGTTTCAATACCGTTCTCGGCGATTTCGGCAAATAGGGTAGTTTTCGATTTTTCAATTTTATTTTTATATGATAGAGTAACATGTGTGAACATCATCGGTGAAAAAATTTTTGCGATACGATAAGTAGTTTTTTTTTAAATAATTTTTAAAGTTCAAGAAAATGTGACGTCACTCGGCGGCGGAAGAAACGTCATCGGTACTTCCGCCGCGCCTCAGCCGACGAAGAGAAGCGAGGGAAACGCTTGGCTACGTTGAAGACGCACTTGAAGACTATTAACTCCTCGTGATTTTGGAAGATTTAAATCGCTCGTCCTCTCGAAAATAGGCAAAAACCATCATTGATGTCACTTGAGGGAGATTGTTAGACTGTCCTTTGACGTATCCTGTCTCCATCATGCATCAAAAGGATTATTAAATATCTAAAAATTAAAAATAACTACGCGCTCAAAATGTCCGTAGCGATAACATGGGTCCGTCGCGGAGAGCTGAGGATTGAGGCCGAGTGACGTAACTCGTGACGTATCAGAAAAGCGCGCTTTTGCGCGTCGGATTTTTAAAAATTCATTAAAAATCAATCGTTGTGTTTTAAAATACGGCAGTGGTGAATTTTGGAGTTTTGAGGGTCAAGTAACAATATTTAATGATCAAAATAGGGATTTTTAATAGGTCACAACTACCCTATTCACACTGATTACTTTAAACTTCATGCCAAAAAGAATTTGCAAAAGTTATAGATTTTTCGTATTACAGCTTTTAATTTGTTGCAGGGGACTGTTTGAAAAACTCCGGACAGAATTTACATGACAATTTTAAGTTTTAGAAATACGTAATTATACCTTATTTCATAAGAAAAATATATCTTCATTATTCTGTTTTTAGATATTAATTGCCAAATTTATGTAGTGTTAATAGGTTTTTTGAAATACTATCTTTAACAGTTAGACTATGGGATTGGGACAGCCAGGGGACTGTGTTTTTGGAGCTTAGATAATTTCTAGAAAAAAAAATTAAATTGTTATCACTCCAAATACAATTGGGCCACAAAGTATTAATCCTTTACTTGTATTAAGAGCGATAATTACTTTATTACACTTTATTATTTTTAAAATACTCAGTTCGGACAGCCAGTTTACAGAGAATCGCCCTTATAACATGATAATTATACAAAAAAAAAAAAAAAAAAAATCTAGCGACTAATATTAACTGAGCACATATATTTCTTTCAAAATTGAAAATTTGAGAAGAGCTTTTTTTAATAAGGCATAGTAAATCATTTACAAATAGATACACCACTTTAACAAGGAACGTTTGTTGAATTGATTTTCACAATAATTTCTACTTTAAATGAATAGAACACTAGCATTACTTCAGAACAGGAGAATATTATAATTCAATCAATTTTCTTATCACTCTATTTCACATTTTTTGTTTTACTTAATTTTTTTCGTGAAAATAATGTTTCGTTTTGTAAAATGCTGCTTCAAGTAAGAATACGGGACTTTAGCTGTCCCTTACAAGGTTCCCCGGGACGCGGGATAATATTTCAAAAACGGGACTGCCCCTTGAAATCCGAGACGTCTGGCAACCTTGGTCGGCATACATTTTATTAGAGTTTTCAGGTGCGTTCAAAGTGCAACATCTATGCGTTTAGTTTGGTTTCGTTTCCCCATTCGAACGAAGTCAGGCGGCTGCTACGCGCAATAAGGGAATTCCCTTAAAAGCGCCGCAAGAAAAGGAATAGTATATTCTGTTTATGATTAGTGACGTCAATAATAGAATGAGATAGATTTTTATTAATAGGTTCTCCTTATGTTCAACATGCATAAAAAATGAAAGATTGCAGTAACTCACAAACAAATAATATCACACAAAATATTGCAATGCTGTCCCTAAATTTTCTGAATGTCAATCCGAATTTGCCATATGAGGAAAGTTTTTGGGAGGTCCCAGAGACCTCCTATGACCTGCCTTCGGGGAGCTCCTGTTCTTATTATAACTATTTAACCAGACAAATTTCTTAAAGCGCAGAATGAAAACCAGTTTTGATTATGTCAATACAAGTCCCGAGAAACAAAAGGTTTGGGCACAGCAAAGACTTTATATAGTTTAATAGAAAATAAATCTAATTTTAAGCAATGAATAGTACTTACCGGCTTCTGGAACAAATAAAAATAATCCAAACTTTTCTTTGCGATGTATCGTAATAATCTATACGTGTTACACACTCTGATAATCCCGTTGAAGTACGCATTGAAGATTTAGTTTTCGTATTAATTTTATATGTCACCAAAACGAAGCAAATACCATTCGTACATTCCTTGCTTGTATTAAATTCCTCACGGATTAACAGTTCCCATCATATCTGATTTTATACCGAGCAAGATTAAATATACACAAGCTGAAATGTGAACACATTAATCCCCAAATTGAAACAAACAAAATGTGCACATACTTGTCAAAATTATTATTTGCCATTGGCGTCTGGTACAGGGGGTCGGCTGCCCCCCACTTTCAAAAATAAAGGGGCCTGCCCCCTCACTTTTTAAAGTTAAAAAATAATGATCAACTGAAAAACAATTTTTACTCTGAGGATTGATTTATTTTTACAAAAAATGCACAGAAAAAAATAAATTTTTTGTAAAAATTTTTTTCACATTTCGCCTCAAAGGACTCAACTGTTCTGTTAAGACAAAGAATAGAGTATGACATTGGCGAAAAAAATATTTCAATATGTTGTTGGCAGAGGAAGTTATGACCGTTTGAATATCGGTAAAATATGACATTTTTCATATTTCGGCCTTACGCAACGAAAAGCGCGTTGAACTTTCCTCGGTTATTTATACATTATTTTAAAGTGCTTACACTGGTCTTTCAAACGACACTACTTTTGCCGTGCCAACTGAAATGTACAAGCTGTTTTTGGACCTCAAAAACGCTAAAAAACGTCAAAAATACCCTGTTTTGAGGGCCTTCACTGACCTTACGGCAACAACTTACCACAAATTTAACATTCATTTTGTAAAGTTTCAACCTTCTATATTCCATATACAAAAAGAAAACTGGAGTTTTGGCTCACAGCAATTTCCATGTCTTGAAAATCCGCTTAATTTTTGATGCCGCACCTTCAACTTTAGGGGTCCATAAAAACTAAACAACTCAACTTTAGAGCAAAACATTCTGGATTTGGTCTTTCAATAAGATAATAAACATTTGGTAATTTTTTGGAAAAAATCTGAGAGGTCATGAATCACAGGCGTGACACTCTCTCAGATTCTTGCTCTTAATAAAACATAAATAATCTATAAAACTGAATAAGTCTCTAATCTTATGAAATATTTCTTGTCAAAAACTACCATCAAAGAAATATTTGATCAAAATTTCCTGCCATGTTTTTAAATATGGCATGAGGCTCACCCTTATGTTTTCTGTTAAGTTCTTTTCAACTTTTTGTGCAGATGATTATTATTTTGAGCTATTTTTCTTCTTTTGGTGTAAATATTTTTTTATTTAGATTCAAGATTTTAAAACAATATGCTTTTTTCATTCCCTAAGTTTCATTATTCTCTTGTTTTCAAAGCATCATGTAATTTAAAATGTATTAAATGCTTTTTTGTATTTTATTCTAAATATTTTATAATTTTGTATTATATATTGTATCTAGTGGCACAGTAAGAAATGAAAGAGCACAAATTTTTTTGTATATAATTTATATGTGTTTGTAATTTAAAACCTTCTACTAACAGAGAAATTATGTCTGTTTAAGTTTACTGGTGTTTCAACTCATTTATTGCTTGTTAATGTTAATTTGAATGTCTTCAACGCAAGATTATATTCTACAATCAGGCCCATCATTTAGGAGGGTCACTAGGGGGCAGTTGCCCATCTTGTTAGTATAAAGACCATAATTTATGCTCTTGTATACGTACACAATGTTGTTCTGGGTGTCAACATGCAAAAATTTCTAGTGTGCTAAATGCTTCAAACTCACAAACCTATTTTATTTATTTATTTATTTTTTTAGATGTTAGTTGAAAACTAGCTCAGGAAAAGAAGATGCTGAAGATGACAGTTATTAGAGGATGATACTCTTTATTGTTGCTTACTTTTATCACCTTATTGTAATACAAACTTGAAAAAATGTTGCTAATGAAAATAAAAATTGTTTGATTAAGAGTTGTATTTTTAGAATTCAGTAGTCTTATGTATTTTTGAAAAGTTTTCTCTTAAAGGTTTGCAACACGTTTGATTTTAATGTAAAACATAAGCTGAATGCTTCTATCTCAGTGGCGTATCCAGGGGGGGGGTGCCAAGAGACCAATGCACCCCCCAAGATTTTGCAAGACTATAAAAAATGGTGGCACCGAATTTTAAAAAAACATGTAACCTTCATGTAAATATGCTTCAGGTTTTTTCAATGAAAAATACTTTATGGACACTGAAATATTGTCATATTATTTTCTGTTTTCGACAAGAAGAAGCAAAACTGATTGTTATTCTGTAATTGTGGAAATGTAAGAGGAAAATGAGCGATGTACCCGCGCCTCTCACAAACATTGTTAAACGTTTAAGCTTCCTATTAATTGCAGATTATTTAAATGATTTAAATGTGTTTAAGCATTGCTCCTCCTCTTATTTTCTCTTTTTTAAAGATTATTTTGAACAAATTGTCATATTATTATTTTACATCGTAAAGAAAAAAAATCAACAAAACACCAGCTTATTATTTTTTTTTTCGAAGTGTGACAAATTGGATTTTTGTTTGAAAACTTATCGCACATTTAAAAAAAAATTTGCTTTTAACATTTACATTGAAACATTACTGCTCATTTCAGCAGTAAATTTTTACCTTGGAGAAAAAGGGATCAGTTTCTTTCTTTTCTCATGGGATGAAATGAAAGTTTTTATTTTATTACACTGTAAAAAATGGTAGTTGATTTTACACTAAAATACTGCTGTTATCTACAGTTTTATTCTATTTCATCAAATAACAGAGCGAAAATGTTATCTGCTTTAACCCGCGACTGCGCAGTATACTCGATTCGGTGCTACACTGCAAAAAAATCCCGTAAATTTTACAGAAGAATATTGGCAGCTGAGGTTCCATTTCCAAACTGTAAAATTAACAATAAGAAACTGTAAAATGTCTTAAAAAATAATTTTATCGTAAAATTGACATTGATAAACTGTAAAATGTATAGTGATAAACTGTAAAATTAGCAGTGATATTTTGTCTTATAAAGGAATTTTACTGTGAAATTAGCAATAGTAAATTGCAAAATTAGCTGTAATATACTGTCGATAAAGGAATTTTATTGCGAATTAAAAAATGTTAAACTGTAAACTTAGCATTGGAAAACTGTCTTTTGAATTAAGTGTCCCTTGAAATTCATAGAAAATAACAGTAAATGATGCAGTGATATACTGTCTCATAACTGACTTTGCCCTGTAAATTTAACCGTAACTACCCATAAAGTTAGCAGTATTATACTATTTGTGTCAATTTGTCATTTATTAACTGTGAAAGCAATAGTAATATATTGCCTTATAAATGAGTTATGCCATGCCATTAACAGCATTAAACCACAAATTCATTAGTAAAAAGTGATTTTTATGCTAAGAGATTAATTTCGAACACAGGCCCATCATT